>JAHLWZ010000795.1:0-149064 GCA_020536535.1 Pelomyxa schiedti
CCACAACCTGTCGACAGGCCGCAATTCCGCAAGGGGGGTTCCCAGTGGACCTTTGGAAGCGCCACCTGTTGGACCTGGCTCCACTTGTTGCTGAGGGCGGGACACACAAACAACCAGGGACTACCACAACGACGACGGCCGCGCCGCCTCCCGAGTGCGTGGAATGCGGATCACACGACGCGCCGTGGTGGTGCCCAACGTGCGGGGTGTTCCTGTGCAACGATGACAAGGCACACCACTCACGTGCGAGGAAGACCGCCTCCCACAATGTAGCGCTGCGGTGTTTATTTTATATCTATCTCCCTCGCCACCGCGCTTCCCACCAGTCAACCAGTTCACTCACATACACGTGGGAATGCAGGTTTTGACTGTGGATCAAATCAGAGCACAGACGAGTGTCACACCCACTGCACCCAAACCAGCACTTTGTTCCAAGCATCCACAGGAGGACCTGCGGTTGTATTGCAACACCGACAAGTCACTGATTTGCCGTGACTGCACGTGTGTGGTCCTTTTTCTTTTGTCTGATTTCGGGCCTGTTGCGTCCTTGGGTTATTCCTAACTCCGCAAACAATATCAGATTGATTGACCACAAGAACCACGACTTTGTGTTTTCCTCTGACCTGAGCTCCAAGTTCAAGGAGAACATCGCCTCCCTGTGCTGCAAGTTATCATTGCACTTGGAGAAGCTTTCACTTTCGAAACACACTGCAATCGTGTGTGTTTTCCATTTCGGTCCAACTCTACAACAACAACAACAAAAAAAAAGGGATGCTGCCAAAACGTAGAAGAAGTTTCAGAGAAAGTTGAAGCAGAGATACGAACTGAATTTGCCAAGATTGTTGCAGTTGTCAATGCCAAGGAGGCACAGCTGCTCTCGGAACTCAAAACAATCACCGAAACATCAAAAAAGGCACGAACTTGTCTGTCGCACCAATCACACACTGACAATGCGGCGTTACCCCTTCAAGATATTCCAAGAACACATTGAAGGATGTGACAACAAGATGAAGGTTGCACAAGAAGCACAAGAATACGCACAACAGGCAACAACGAGGTTCTCTGACCTCCAACTCGTGGCTGTCAATGACACTCTCACTTCTCGTGTCAAAAAGCTTTGCGATTCACGTGCCGAGAATGACTCTCCAGCACCAAATGAATTGAAGGTATCTCTTTTCCGCATCCAAAAAAATGTAAAATGACACAAAAAACGCGAACAGGTGAGGTTTGAGTGTGATTCAACTGCCGTTTGTGGGACAATTTCATCATCACTTGGTCGCCTTGTTCACAATTCAACATCAGGTTCTCTTGTTCCCAAAGCGGCAACGAGGGAGCTCAAACAACTTGGCTCGATGGTGACCTCGACCACGCCCCGTCAGGCACAGAAGCTGTTTGTTGACAACACAACCGGAAAAGTATACTGGGGCAGTCACTTCCACACTACACAGCTGACGGAGTTTGAAAGCATGACCAGCTTCTTCAACAACACAAACCCAAGGCAATTCACACTCGAGGACCCCAGTGGCACATACCAGGCAGTGCACAACGGCCACGTGTACTGCACCCCATACGACCAAGCCACAATGACCAAGGTGCGTGTGAGTGACGGGTCAACGGTCGCAACTGCCTCGCTCCCAAACGCCGGGCACACAAACCAATCAACGTGGAGCTGGGGTGGAGCCACAAACATCTGCTGGTATGTTGATGCAGGGGGTGTGCTGTTCGTGGTCTATGCACCACGACACAACGGCAACATACACATCACGAGGGTGGACCCTGACTCCCTCGCCATCTTGCAGACTTGGGAGGTGCCCCGTATCAAGAGGAAGACTGGCTTTGCGTTTGTTGTGTGTGGGAGGTTCTACTTTGGAAAGTCGCACAACAGCAAAGAAATCGACGGGGTGTTTGACACCATCACTGGTGTTTATGATGGCACTTACAGAAACTCACTCCCAACATTTGGCAAGTACGTGAGGTTGACCTCCTGGGTTCCATCAACAAACCAGCTCATCGTTGTTGATGCACCCGACAACTCAGGCACAGACTCAGGGTTCCGCGTCTTCCTCATTGACAATGCGGCTCTGTGAGAGGAAAAAAAAGGGAACTGTTTTCTTCCTTTGGCACCAAGACTTCTTTCTAGTGTTGGTGCAAAGGAACGTGTTTGTAGTGAACATGTTTGGGGGTGGCAGGGGGTCGGTCAGCAGACTCAGGTGAGGTCAACAATATCTTTGGTGGGGGGTGGTCCAGGGGCAGCCTCGTCTTGGTGGTGGTAGTCGGCATTTGGGAATACACTTACAATGTGGCCTTTACCAAGGCATGTGGTGGCAATGATGTTGAAGTACTCGTCGATGCAGAGGCCTTCAAAGGGGCACGGCTGAGAACACAGCGGGCACTTCCATTTCTCATTGATCCGGTCTTTGTTGATTGAGAGGAACCTGTTGGGAATTACTCCTCAGGAGGACAATAAATAAATGGATGTACGCTAGGAGGTCGAAGCACTGCAAATGCCCACAGTGGATTCCTCGAGAAGCAGTAACAATTCTTCCCTGTGAGATTGGGCACTTCAACGAGAAATTGAACTGTGACTCTAGAAGATGAAATACAAATAAGAAAGAAATGGGGTGGGGGGAGGGCGGCGGGGAACAAAACAAGACCCGTGATAGACTCATTTGCACGAAAAGACTGAATTACTCTCTCTTTCGCCTCAGTGGCAGTAGAATGAGGAACCACACCACAAAAATCCATGAATGACTTTCCTGCTTTCAAAACAGCACATCTAGTAGAAGTAAAAAGCGTGTTCAAAAAATAGAAATAACGTACGTGACAGTGCAAAAGTGCGACTGGAAGGCAGGTATTCCTTGGTGTGCTGCCGAGAATTTCTTGTGGCATGATGTGCATTGTCCATAATCAGGCTTATCGCTTGACAATTACATAAGGAGATTTTAAAAATCAAAGTTAAAAAAAAAGAAGAAATGCCATTTAGACTGGTTGACTTTGTTTATTCGGGGACGATTTCTACATAGGAACAAGTAAAAAAGTAAATAATAGTAGAGAGGAGAGACCTGTTATCAACCGCAAAGGATAGGCGTGATCGCATCGGTGTTGTGGGGATATTCACAGCTGCTTCAGCGGGATGTGACTGCTCAGTAGTGCCCACAGGATCTGGGGAAACCTGCTGTACACGTGTTGGCTCTTGCTGTGTTGTGTTTGGAGGTGGCATATTGGTAATCACCCTCCCATTGATCCCTCCTGGATCAAGGAAAGAAGGAGTGGCTCTTCGAACAGGGCAGTTGGAGTTGTTTGGTGGGTAATAAGTGGTTATTGTTGAGTTTCTAATTGGAAGATTGGGAATTGGGGTTTGGTTCGTATTTGTAGGTTTTTCAACTCTCCTCCTTTTTGCTTCTTGCTCTTTAGCTGGGCTCTGGTTGAGTACTCTTGGACTGGGACTTCGGCTTATACTCCTTCTGGTTTTACTTACACTTCTGCTCCTGCTTCTTTGGGGCCTGTTCTTACTTGGACTCCGGCTTTTGCTTCTATTTCTACCTCTGTTTCTACTCCTGCTCCTACTTCTGTTTCTGTGTACATCCCCAATCCTGTTTCTGCTCCTACTTCTACTTCTGGTTAACCTTCTGCATTGACGATCGCGCCTAATCCTGCTTCGACTCCTACTTCTACTGAGACGTCGTCTTCGGCTGTGACTGTTTCTTGTGCTTTGCCTCGTGTTTGGTGACCTTCTGCCTCTGCTTACACTTCTGCTTCTCCCTCGTTTGCCTCGTCTACTTGTACTTCTGCTTCTGCTTCGGCGTCGAATGGGGCTTCGGCTTTTGTTTCTTCTTTGGTTCCTGCCCCTGCTTCTGCTTCTGATTCTGCTTCTGCTTCTGCTTCTGCTCCTGCTAGTGCTTTGGCTCCTAGTCCTGCTCCTGCTTTGGCTTGAGTTTGAGTGAGCGCTTGAGCTGCTGCTACGGCTTCTACTTCTACTTCCACTTCCACTTGCAGGCTTTGTTGGGCTACTGTTGACTTTGCCCGTTTGGGTAGGCGTGGGTACCAGCGTACTAAGGTTTCCAGCTTGTGCTGTGGATCCTTCAGGGCATGTCTGTGATTCCGCAGTAGTCCGCACCGAGTGTTCTTTCTCCACAATGCCAGCTCCTCCATTTTTAGGGTCAGTCTGGACTTCAATCCCAGAATCTTGTGCTTTTCTGTACTCCTGCAGGATTTCCAAGCTCTCCTTATTTTGTTCTGTTTCCACTATAGGCTGGCTAGGTTGGGTTGTATGCTCCTCTAAATGGCATCCTTTTACTGCCCGTGCTGGTTCTGGTGACTCCTGATTTTCTTCAGTTGTATTCCAGTGGTAAAGTACTTTCATGTCGTTTTCTTGAGGCACATCCCATCTGCTTGGTTTGGAGGTGAGACTTTGCCCAAGTGTTTGATTTCTTTGTTCAATTTGGGTAACATGGAGACTTTGTGTGACTTTCAGAACAGGAATTTGGGTCACTATGTCTGGGTTGTTTGATGATGCGAAACTGAATTGGGGGCTGGAACTCCTAGTAGGCTCAGTGACGCAATCTTTATTTGAAGAGTGTGGCGTGGGGTGCATTTGTTGTTCTGTGGGCTTTTCAACAGACTGTACACTCACAGGCAGAACCCGATCGGGCTGGGATGGGCATTCTGTGCATCTGCAGTTAGTTCGATTCACTCAATAGGATAACCTGTTCCATTGCTGGCAAGTGGGCCGTCCTGCTGTAGGAAAGTCTCTTCGGATTCATCCTCAGACTCACTAACTTCAACGAAGATGTACTCAGGTTCCACCTCCTCTTCAAAGATTTCAATTTCTTCTCCATCTTCTGTTGTTTGATATGTCCAGTCCATGGAAGAATGTCCGCTCTCTTCGTGACTTTCATTGGCACCCCCAGAATCTGTGGCTCCACAATTGTTATCCTTGCCAGCAGTTACACTAGTCAATTGCGCTTTAAGATGTCCATTACTGCAAATAAGGGTGCCATTAGGACAGAGTTCATTCTGTGTGTGTGGCTCTGGGCATCCTGAAGAGTGCACTGGAGTAGTCTTTGATGATGCACTGATAACTGTGTCATCTTCTTTCCCACAATCACCACAGGCCTCGCTATCAGCAGGGTTGCTTGCCTTTTTTTCCTCTGTTACAACATCCCACAGGACGTTGCCTATGCTTACTGCACTAACACTTGCATCAGCCACAGATACCAAATCCGTCTCTGGAATATATCTATCCAGATGCCAGTTATCATTTTTGCCTCTCATTTTGCCAGTTATCCCAGCCTTGCTTGTAGTAACCTGGCTGCCGTCATGTGACTCAGAAGCAGAAAGTCCATTGGTGCCGATTGTAGGCAGTGTGATGGCTATTGGTGATCCATGAGGACCTCCAGGAAACAGGACAAGTTGTGGGCTCCTAGAACCAAAGATTGACGAGGACTGATGGTGCTTTTCAGATAACCAGGGTGGGGGTTGAATTTGCGAGTCACCAGCTGTGGCAGGGTGAATCTCGTTTTTGCACGCGCTCCAGTTTACTACAGGAGTTAGCTGAGAATCAAACCTAATACATTTCTGTTCTTGAGGAAAAGCTGTCTTAGCCCTGCTCCGAGGGAAGAAGTAGTGAACGAAAAAAATGTTAAGGAGCTGTAAGAAATCATACGGAGTGAAAGGGATGGGAGCATGTACGGCCACAATATCCTTCTGGGGTACCATAGGCTAAAGTTGGTTGTTTTTTAGAATTGTTTTTAGTGGTGAGACTGAACTGTTTTTATGTTACAGCCTTTGTGCGTGTGGATTGCAGTGCACGATGCATGATATAAGCTTAGGAAAAGATACAGCGGGAAAAACTGTATGATCTGAAACAACTCGCATATTGGAACTGCTGGATGCAAAGTGCCTATTTTTTCCCGTATCAAAAACCCAACAATTAAGTTAAGTACGTAAAACAGGTTTGGTACCGTTGAAATATTGTTGGGACAACGAATTGCCCAGTGTGCTGTAGGCCTCCGCAGTTGATCCCGGTTGTAGGCTGTGTTGATATTGTTAAGTTATGCGTTATGGCATGTGAAGTATCAGAGGAACTGTGATCTCGTTAGGAAAAGGTATCGGACCAGGAAAAAAAAAGGGAGCACGGAGTAGGAAAAATACGACGGAAAGACTGTGGCGGCGTGCGGAACATGAGAAACAACTTCCGGCGAAGGCTTGGCGCTCGCTGTAGTCCTCGTCTGAGCCGCAAGAGCCTCAAAGACAGATCCAGATACGGTGGTGCGCATTTGTTGCCGGTACAGTACTCTCGGTCGCTCTTGCGGTAGTCTCGTGTCGGCACCTCCCCGAGTTTTTAGTTTTTTTTTATGTTTTCCTTCATTTGCCGAGAAAGAATATCCGTCGAGGCATTTCAATGTGACACGACTATTTTTGGAAAGGAACTTAGAACCTTAGGTTTAGAAGCCACGACGACGGAGCATGAGAGTTCGTGGGTGTGTATGTGAGCTTCCAGCCCGAATTGGGCTCGTGAATAGGGTGTTTGGCCGGAACCTTGAATTCCGCAGTGGCGTGGAATGTTGTGTTTGGCTGGAGGGTTTTTGGTGGTGAGAGTTCGTGTGTTGATGTCTGTGAAGGTGCGGTTGACTGGGGAGGAGCCACGAGTGTTAGTTGGTAACTTTTCAGTGTAGTCTCCTCTGTTATCTGAGGGGTGAAGTGAGTTGATTGGACAGCAGAGAGTGATTGCAAACCTGTTGTTCAACTCGAAAAGCTAGTACATTGGGCTTTGGTCTTCTTGCCTCAAGCTGGATTTTGGGAGGAGAAAGTTTCAACCAGGATACAACAATAATGGTTGGTGGTACCTTTTTGTTGGTTAGATACAATTTGATTTCGAGTAGGGCATACCACTAAGCATTCCACATATGCGAAATATATCCACAGATCAAGTTTTACACTTCCCATAGTAGGGGACAAACCTTCACATAATACGTAGTGCAAGATCAGGGGCCAGGTGGAAACAAGGCATAACAAGGAACAAATTAGGCTCTGTCATCCGTGAGGAAAGACAGCAGCATTAAGAGCGCACAAGACCTTCCATAGGTTTGCGGGTTTGCCTGAAATAATCTTGCACCAAGATTCGTTTAGGTGAATCGCTGGTGGCGTGAAAGGCAATTGAAAAACAGTTGTCTGGCTCAGTATCATCCAAATAACCTCAGCGGAGATTCAACCAACAAAGTAAGAAAGAAATAAAACAAACTTGCATTGGCAGAACGGCAACGATGTAGGGAACAATGTTGAGGGAACGTATTGCAAATGAAAAGCTAGGCTTGTGTTCATCAATGCAGACGGTTATCCGAGGTCGTTTATCTGCCTCCACATTCGCGGCAGTAGCTGTGATGGAAGGTTATCTGTGAGCAGTAAGAGTGGTGTGGGTTGTTTATATTATATGGTATATTTATATAGCTATAAATAAACTATCCATTGCCTTAACAGTCAAATCGCACCGTTGTTCAAAACTTTTTGAATTAAACTCTCAGCCCATGCATAGTACTTGTTGTTATTGATTGTAAGTTGCTCGTAGCTGGCAAAGAATTGATTTCCTTCGTGTGAATTAATTTAGTTCACAAAGATATGTCACATGCCAGTATACTTGTGGCCTTTAAAAGTGTACTCATAAAAGAGTTCGGGCACAAAATACTTGTTCTTCTTCATGTTCATGAAATTGGAGTAGACCGTTTTAATGCTGTTCATATTCACAACAGCTGGAACCCAAAAACCAATACACGATGAAAAAAAAAAAATACATACAGAAAAAAAGAAAAAAACCTTCAACAGGCTTACACTCCTCAACAATACGTCGTTGGTGCATAACACTAGGCATCGTGAATGCCAAAGACAACGCGCACAACGCGAGGCCGACATAAACTTCGGCGTGCCGAACCCTCGTCAGACTACCCCACATTTTAATTAAAGGCAAGATGGCAGGCTTTCGGAGATCTTGATCGTACGGGGCTCAGACTCTAGTGTGCCACAAGCGAATCCAAGTGCACAGCCACAAGAAGCGGAAAAGATCTTAGGGAATCGGTTTTCAGGCGTGTTCTGTGCTTTTCGCCCAGGAAACGTGTCCAACCGGTTGCGAAGTAGACCTCGGGCTTGCCCTGGATCCTGTCGGCAGCGCCGCCTCCACAATGCTCCTCAGAATTGTAAGATATTTCCGGAAAATCAATTAAATCGACGTTCATGTAACATTCGTTTGAGGAACTCGCCAACAAACAGAAAACAAAAAAACGCTCTGAGAGTCTCCTTTGTATGCGGTGTGTCACTGCTGTCGCTGTTGCGTTGTTGTTGTGCGTGGGAGTGTCATACGCCACACCGTATGGCGGCAATGTGGCAGTGATGCCGTGTGACCCTGATGACACACAGCATCAATACTGGTCTCTCGACAAATTGGGAGGACGTGCGTGAATCCCATGGGTTTTCTTTTTATTTTTAAAATGAATATTTACGCGTAGATTTTACTCTTGTGTCTAATGGAATGTGTCTGGATGTGGAAAGTCTCCAGACCTATGACGGCGCGAATGCGCAATTATATGACTGTGATACGTTGAAGCGGAATCAAAAGTGGTCATATGACTCTGATACAGTATTTCCTCCCCTTTGCTGTCGCTGTCGTGTTGATTTTGGTACAAGAAACAACTGAAAACTACGCTTGATGGAAAATGTTTGCATGTGCAACAGCATTGCACTGGTACATATGCAAATGCAGATGTAGAAACATGTGCTTCAAATAGTGTACGAGAATTGTTCTATCTTCATTTTTCTTACGTTTTAACTGGACAGACTGCAGACCAATGGGAATGGAATGGGAAAACATTTGTCTCAGTTCTCAGTGGCCATTGTCTGCATTCAATTGGCTTGTTAACCCCTGATACCAATAGAACTTCTCCTCTCGTGATAGGTTTTTAAACCATATTTCATTCCTTTCTCACATTACTCAAGGACACAGAGGTCTTCCCAGTATGTTCCCAGAAAATACCCTGGTTTCTTTCCAAGCAGCCTTGGATAACTTAGCTGATGGATTTGAGACCGACCTGCATCTGACTTCTGTTCGTCTTCTTCTCCTATTGATTTATAATGTACTTTAAAGGATGGTGTAATCATTCTCATGCATGACACCACATTGGAACGGACGACAAATTGCACTGGTTTTATTGCCAACAGGCCATATTATGGATGTAATACCCAAAAAAAACGGGAATTATATTGTGACGAGCACAACAAAAAAAAAAAGATATTGATTCCTGTGATGCCGGCTCTTGGTTTGGCGATGAATTTGCAGGAACACCAGTTCCCCTCTTTGAGCAAGCACTGCAACTTGCCAAGGTTTTGGAATTGTTTATCAGTGCAATCGTAATACCTTTCAGAGCTATAATTCCTTTATTATTATGGACCTTAAAGTGGAAGGAATTGAACAACAAATTGCCGACTTGGTCAATAAATATGAGATGCAAGCTAATGTTATTGCATCCTGCTGGAGTCTTGATGAGGTTTCGTCTCACCTATTGAGAGCATGTTGCTTATTTTCCGCAAAGGCCATAGCAATGGACCAGGTTCTGCCATCAACATCAAAGCAGCTCCTGCAATCGCAACCAAAGGTTTACGACGATGCCTACTTTGAGGAATTGATCGACTTAGGTAAGGCCAATACTCGCACTCATTCCGCCTGAAACACATTAGGTGTTGGGGGTTTCAGCCAATCTTTTGACACGACCACTGTAGACTGTAAGAACCCTCACCCCTTTCACTACTGGCCCCAAACGGATCTTGTTACACAATCACAGCAGACAAATCCCGTGTTTGCTTAACTTGATCTGTAATACCGGGCCGGTACTAACTACCTCCTTCCAAAAAAAAAAAAAAAACCCTACAGATGTGAGGTTGGCCCATAGACACCTAATGCCAGTCTTTACCTGGACTGTTGATGCCGAAACCGATTTCATGCATGGAATCCTTCATGGTCACGACGGATTCATCACCGACGACTGCATTCTTGGCCTCCAAATGGTTCAACGCGCACGAATGGCCCTAATGAGCCTCTGAGACCTCCACGCCCACCAAACCCAAACCACTTTCAAGCATTCACAACACACAGACAAGGAAGGAGGCACACTTTCGCCGCCGTAACCAAGTTTGTCCATTCGTCTAACAGCCATTTCGTTGATTGTGCATGGGATCAACGTCAAGTAGCAGCAAGGGAGAAGCTGTGCGGGGCGTGGTAGCCGAAAAACCTACCGTGGTGTCGCCCTCGCCTTACGTAGCAGATTCTCAGGACATATCATCGGGAGCGTTTTTGTGTGACTGCTGCGGGTGTGTGACATTTCGTTGTTGTTTGTTGTATTTATGTGCGCCAGTGGATCGACTTCTTTGGTGGGGCTTTTAATTGCTTGTTTTGGTTTTGGTTTTTATTTATTCTATTTTTTATTTTTTTTCCCCTCGCTCTGTGTAATGATTTGCATGAAACAGGGAGAGAATATATCACAGGAATGTACGTTACACATGTTGTGAGTGCAGGAATAGACTGGAGTCTATCAGTTTCGACATTTGTGTGGCGTGCATGGGCAACAACAAATTTTGGGAGAAACACCTGGAGGAAATTCACCCCGGAAAACAATTTTCCCCGCTTGTACTTGATCCTTCTGTGATTCTTACACCTAACGCACAACGCACATGTGCAGCAGAAGCTTTACGTGCGTGCATGCTCCTGTTCCGTGAGTGCCCTCTATTTGCTATTCGGTGCACTTTGAGAGATCCATCTAATGATGTTGCTGGTGGAAGTGCTTCACCTCTTGGCTCGGCTGCATACAGCTGGGTTACTTACCAGGAAGTCTACAGTGCCTCCCGCTCACTTGCAAGCAACATGATTGTAGAGTGTGGACTAAAACCGCAAATGAAAGTTGCACTGTTTGCTGGCAACTCAGTAGGTTGGTGCACTGTATGTTTTGCCTGTATTTTCGCTGGAGCTATTCTCGTTCCGCTTCCTGCAGGGAAAAGTGCAGGGGAGTTGGGCTCTCAATGCGTTGCTGACTGTGAACCTAGCATACTGTTTTGCACCCATGAGACTGCAGAACCTGTTTGCAAAATTGTGGAGGCCGTTGAGTCTGTGCGATGGGTTGTTCTTATTGATGATACACCTCAAGAAAAGGAGAGAACTTATGCTCAACTCAATACTTCATGCACTAGTATTTGTAATGCCCGTGGAGGGAAGTTAGTATGCCTCAGTGACCTCACCTCAATGACATCCTCAGCGTGGACTGAAATTGTCACCCGCCAGTTGGATGATGTCATGATGCTAATGTACACCTCTGGCAGCAGTGGCAAGCCAAAGGGCGCAATGGTTCCTGACCGATATGTGCATACAGACTTAATGAAGCTTGCCCGGGGCCTGCAACCAGTTATCCTACTATTCATGCCTCTTGCTTTTTCTTCCCAATTCCGTATGTTAATTGGCTCCATGGCTGGCTGTGGGAAGCTCGTCTTTAGTAGTGGGAACGCAGGTACACTCTTAGAGGAACTCCGAGATATCAAACCTACATTCATACAAGCACCACCTTGTGTGTGGGTTTCTCTTCACTCTCAATTTTTAGCAGAAATGGAAAGATTATGTATTGGGAAGACAACAAAAGAAGAACGACATATTGTCAAGGAACAACTCCGCAAGAATTACTCGAGCTATTTTGGTAACAAGCTGTCTGCAATAACAACTGGAGGAGCACCAACTCCACCACACGTCATGAAGTGGTTGTACAACACTTTCTACTCTTGCGACGTTCATGAGGGATATGGAGCAACAGAAGTTGGTGGCATTTCTCGTAACGGTTATTTATTACCGGGAGTGGAAGTGAGACTACAAGACTGCCCCGAAATGGGATATTTCTCAACTGATACTCCACCAAGAGGAATCTTATGGGTAAGGACTACTGAGATGATGCTGGGGTATTTCAACAACCCGCGGGATACCAATGAGAACTTCTCTTCTGATAATTTCTTCTGTACTGGAGATGTTGTTGAATACGAAAAAGACAAAAGGGCAGTCCATATTATTGACCGCGCAAAATTTGCAGTGAAGTTGTGCCAGAGTTTGTGGGTACAACCAGAAGCCTTGCAAAAAGTGTTCTGTAAGTCTCCTCTGGTTACAGACGTTTTTGTCTATGCTGATAGTTTCCTTCCCTGTGTACTCGCTGCAGCAGTGGTAAATTTTAATGTTCTTAGACAAAGAGCAGGAAGTCTTGGAATCACTGAAACTTTTCCAGATACAGTTCTCTGTACAACCCCAAGCGTAGTTTCTCTAATTCGTGCTGATTTTATTCTTCTGGGATCACAAGCCAACCTTCTTCCACACGAAATTCCTCGAGTTGTTTTATTGGAATCTGATGCTTGGACCACTGAAAATGGCTTCTTAACACCCACAATGAAAAAGAATCGTAGGGTCCTATCTGAAAAGTATGGACCCATTCTAAAAAGTATGTATGAAACATCTTTTGACGTAGAAGTAGCAGATTCTGTTCAGCTGTCCCCCCCTGGCAACCACTTAGTCGAGTCAACTGATGATGCATTCTTTGCACAAGCAAATCAAGTGATGGAACGTATTCTAGGTGCTGGCTCTTTTGGATTGGATGCACCACTCAAAACTGTTGGAATTGATAGTGTTACAGCAGTGAGATTGTCTGCCGTGCTCAACAAGATTTTTGACCTTCGGACACCGTTGAGCCCACAATCATTTCTTGATAGTAAAATTACTCTAAGGCAACTTCTCAAACGCCACCGAGATGAAAGACTGCACTCCACTTCAAATTCCCCCTTCGATTGGGCTTCTGAATGTGAGCTGAGTATGGCAGATTTATATCCGTGTTCTCCCCAACCATATCCATGTTCTGGGTCTTTTTTTTTGACTGGCGCCACAGGATTTGTTGGTTCCTACATCCTGCAAGCATTAATTGCGAATACAACTTCCCAAGTTTTCTGCCTCGTTAGAACTACAAATGGTGTGCCACCTTGTATCAGACTGGAACAACAACTGTCTAAGTATAAAGTCAATTTACCCAATGGCGTCAAATGTTGCGACATTTCCAGTTTTACTTCCAGTGACCGTATTATTTGTTTTGGCGGCGATATTTCTGAGTTCCATTTTGGACTGAAAGAGGCGGAATGGAATTTACTCGTAACTCAAGTCACCTGTATAATACATAATGCTGCTGTAACGAGTAGTATACAACCATATTCTCAACTTCGCGCTCCTAATGTGCATGGAACTGTACAAGCTATTAAGCTAGCCTGTTCGGTTCCTTCATCCAAGTCTCAAGCAATCCCCCCTAAAAGGCTTGTATATGTGTCATCAATATCTGTGTATGAGGCACAGGAATTATCAAGAGGAAAGTCCCTGAAGGAGAGGGTTATTTCAGAGTGCGGGCATGATATGAACGCTTACGGGAGAACAAAAAGAACAAGTGAGATCTTGATTAACCATGCCAGAGAGCGTCTTGGACTCGATGCAGTTAGTAAGTCCTGCGTACGTACCGATAAAGCCTGATGTTCATTACACTCTCTCTAGTGTGTAGGTTGGGGACAGTCGCCGGAAGTTGCATGACTGGGGCTTTGAATTCCTCCGATACAGTTAATCGCTTACTGGGCACGTTTTATCAACTTCGGGCCGTGCCCTATCTCACCTCCTCTGGTGATGAAAAACCTATCATTCCAATGGCTCCCGCGGAGTGGGTTGCCGAATCCATTTGCAAGATCGCTATTGACAGAGATTCCTGCAAGCTTGGGGTATTCCACATCGTCGGGCCGAGCGTAACTCTTTCTGCATGTGCCACTGCACTTGAATCGGTACTGCGTCTTCAAAGCCCACAACAACAGAATTCCGCAGAATCAGTACCGGCAACATCACCCGATCCGAAGGTGAAGAGACTACTTTACCGCGAATGGAGCCACCTCATGTACAAAACAGAAGAATGTGCCCTATGGCCCATGAAGGCATCCTTCTGTCACTGCGGAGTAGGTGACGGAATCACGCCGTGCCACTGTCAAGGACTCCCGTTTTTGCCGGAATCCCAGGTTCTGGACCAAACCAACACTCAATCAATACTTCTTGCTCCCTCCCAATCACCACCAAACTGCTGTCCCACCGGTGGCCACAATATCAATCCTTCGCCATCACCATCGCCATCACCATCACCGGCACAGAATCCCGCCGTATCACAGTCCACGCTGGCAAAGTACTTCTTGTTCCTCTCCGAACATCTGGAATTCATCCATGAATGATGAATTCACAGTTCACAGCAACGGAAATGCGCATAAAAATAGTAGTTTGATCGTTACGTGAGGTTGTAGTTCTATCCTTAAAAATGGACGCGGGGGTCCCAGAATTGCCGTTCTTCCCGGTTTCTGTCACTTCCTCAAAAGGCTGTGTTTCAGCGAAGTCAAACGTGGACGGACAGGAAGGTCGTGGGATCCGCGGGGTTTGACACATCGAAGTTTCCCTTTTTTTATCTTTTGTTACTCCGATCAAGTTCTTTGGGTGTGAGTCGAACAACAAGAACAACAAGGTGGGACAAAAAGCACAAAGTGACACCGAGGGGAAAAAAAAATTTTGTCCCCCATTGGTTTTTCGTACTGCCCTCTGGGAACTTGGCAACCAATACAAAATATTCTCGAAGTTAAAACTGGGTTGTCCATGTAATACATGCCTGGGACCTTTTTTTTTTTTTTTGCTTCCTGGGTGATTACTTACTATGTCTAGTTAAATTGCCTCCTTAGATATACAGTGATGTGGGAATTGACGATTTCATGTCGGACAATTGCCAAGAGGCGCCGTTTTTCAGTACTGCACCTTGTCTCTCCTTTGCATAGTGGTTTAAGTCTTCTTTTTCTAATCTTAGATGCACATTGTGGCGCCGCCAGGATGGCGTAACACTGGACTCTCTGAGCAAGATATTTGGGGTGCTGGTTTCAAGGCAAAGTGCTGCCTTGCAGAGCCGCCATATTCATGTATTTTCGTTTCTTTATTTCCCCGCCTATGTTGATTTGTACTCTCGCCTTGCAGTTGCTTCTTGTCAGCGATGTTGCCCTGGAAAAAGTGTTGTAATTGTCTCCACACCAAAGGAGTCTCGTCCATTTATTTCTTCTGATGGGAGGGAGTATTTTGAGTTTTCGATGTGCAGTGGAAAATGTTCTTCCACGGAAACGTATGACAACCTGCTGTTATTAATGGGTCTTTGACATTTCATTTCAGGCATTTTGGGTGTGACTTAATGCTAGTAGTCGATACATTACCATGCGGAATGCTCAGGTCACCAACGTTCAAAATTTTTGAACGGCAAAAGCCTTCAGCCCCTTCACCTAATGTCTATCCTCCAGTATCCGCGTCTGTGATACCCGGGATTTTCCAAAATTGCACACCCACTGGTGGTTTCCAAAATTTCCCACCCCCTGAACCCTTGCACCCAGCTTCCACCCTCGTCTTCCCAAGGCCAATCCACCCCACAGTCCAGCATTCCGCCTCACCTCCAGCCCTCGTTCCCTGCCCAGCAAAAAGAATTTCACTCCCAGCACCCTCGTCATTATTACTGCAGCCATCCCCTAATACACTATCCACCCCACCAGGCATTACTTCATCATGCACAACTTCCTCGGTCACAACCACATCTACATCCACGTACACAACAACACCAAAACACAGAACAACCAAAACAGAAACACCAGTATCAGCAGAAGCAGAAGAATCAGAAGAAGAAGCAAAAACAGAAACAGCGGAAACCACATCACCACTGCACCCCACTCAGCTCCCCAACTTTCCATTGGTTTACCCCACACCCCAGTATCCAAATGGCAAACCCTTGCACCACCCCACAGCATCAGCAAAAGCCAAGACAAAACGAAAACCAAAACCAAAAGCTAAACCAAAAACAAAACGCAGTTCAAGCAGTGAGTCACCCCCTCACCATTCCTCTTCTCCATCACCATCTTCTTCACCCTCGCCCACTTCTTCCCCTCGGTCTCGCTCCCCAAAGTCCTCACGCCGTGGAAGTTCCTCTAGTTCTGGTACTTCCCTGTAAATTGCAAGTAGTGTGTACAAGTGGTGATTTATCCTCTTTTAAAAATTTATTGTGTTGTGGAAGGGGAGGTTCGTGTAGTGGTTACTACTCCACAGCCAATTTGAAGTCAAAGGCTGTTATGGCAACACCAAAGGCTTGGCATGGTGTAAAGGGGAAATTGAAATCGAGAGAGAATAGGTTGTCCCCTGTGCGCCCAAGGAGGAGCTTGACGGCTCCCTCTATAACTATTGAAGAGGTTAGGAAGCAGAGGGCCAAGCATCACTTTACTTGGAACTTCGGTGAGTTGAAAGTTTCGGACTGATGCCCGCGTTGCTCTTCCATGAAAGTGTAGGGTGTATTGCTTCAGGTCTGGAGAAATTTGTCACATGAGGAAGGTTAAGTGAAGTACAACTTGCATCCCAGACTGGTGGTACATTTTGAAAGTGGGTAATATTCTCAGTATGTCCTTCTTTGAACTGTTGGAGGAGGGTGCTCACCCCGGCAGTGTGACCAAGTGAGGGTATAAGGACACACAGTTTCCTTGGTCCATTAAGCCCCATGGGGTCTGGTACATAAGAAATGGAGACCAGTTCAGAGCGAGGTGTGTCAGTGTTGAGTTTTGGGTCCGTTCCGTAGTCATACACTGATACAATAAAGTAACAGAGAAGAATTATTTCATGCAGTTAACCTACAAATTCCGTGCCAAAGAAATTTGATCTTTTGAGAAATTAGTAATTGGCAGTCCAGTTTCCTTATCCTTACGTTACTTCACCAGTGTATTTTTTGCTGATCTTCACATTTTCTGCACGGTCAGTGGAAATTACATATGATCGGGAATGTTTTTTTTTCCTTCCCTGTGAAAGTTATAAGGGCTTCATACATAAGTGACTGCGAACTTACAGAAAGCAGGAATTGATTTGTACCGTGCACAAAGAGCTGTGATTGAAGTCACATGATGTAGTTGTAGGAACAGTAGGCAACACACCTCATAAGATGGCTTAGTCAACAGGCCTCTCTTTATTCGATGAATATCACACTGTATCTGAGCAATTGGTGTATGTACAAGCTCTTCAATTATGTCCTCAGGAATTATGCCACTGACAACATACGGCACAGGCAGAGTCGCGGACGGTGTGAGTGAATGGCTCACAGCCCCCGCCGATGCCGTTGTTGATGCTGATGATGATGATACGAAAGCTGGTGGGACTGTTGTTGTTGTAAATGATGGCGGAGCCGAGGGAGTGGTAGTTTCAGTGTGAATTATCGCGGGGTGTATTTGAGGCACGTCGGAAGTGGTCAATGCAGTCGACGATATGTCGTACACCAAAAAGGTATCTGATGAAGCAGAGGACTTGGATTTGCTGGCCTTTGGCTTTGCTAACTACAAGTTTAAAAAAAAAAACGATCGGGAAAGAGGAAGATTACGTGGCGTAGAGGCAGCACTCGTGGACGTTGTGTTTGACAAGGGCTGTTGTTCCTCGTCCGAACTGGAAGATCCGCCTTCGCTTCGGTTTAACATTGTTTACTGCTCGTTTGTTTTTAATTTTTCGAACGAACTTTTGAAAGATCTGAGCCAGACGTCTGACTCCTCACAGCTCGATGACGATGACGGCGACACAGTATACCCGGGCTGCAAGGAATACTTGCGATCTACTGCCGCCCACTCCCATCCCCATCCAATTGGGGGCAAAGTAGTCACTCCCTCCGCCTCGAAGGCGGGGGCGGCCTAGACGAGGCCCCCTCGTCGCCGCGCCTGTGCGCCTTGCTTCTGCGGCAAGTTATATGGAGCATCGCTGAACACCTTCCCCTGGCCCTGAACATCATCGCAAGCCGGGAATTGCTCACCTGTTGCAACAGTAACCTGGGGAGTGCGTTGCCTCGGTTGGTGAATGAGGCGAGGCCTGCGACACATGTTGGTGTCTCATGCTTGGGGATTCAGAAGCTGATGTGGCGACTTTGCAAAACTTGCTCTGTTGGTGGAAGGTTGGGACTCGCTAGTTATGCTTATCACCAGGGGTTATTGAGTTCCTAAGGAAGAGCACTATCACTACTCGGCTCATCACTCCAATCTCCAAGCTTGGACAAGGTTTTCACTGAATCTTCATTCACAGATGGATTTTGGCATGCTATACGACGGCGGATTCATCGGGACATTCTTTCCAAGTTGAATATGCTGTGCTTTTCAGATCCTCTCAATGGCAACAAGGTCATTCTTGGCTTCGTGGGTTGTCGTATTGAAGAAAGAACCTGTTCCTCAAATCTATCTCCGCGTTGCTTATCGTCCCTGTGATTGTAGCTGGAGACCTATTTGAGGAGGCATTGGAAAAGCATAAACAAGTGGTGGAAGGACTTCTGCTTCAGATGTTGAGGTTTCGTGCCTTTCAAATCAAAGACCTTCCTCTGTTTGTGGATTTGGCCAATGAATTAACTCTCAACAATCTCAAAACAAGTTACGGAAACGATCCCAAAAAGATACCAGGGAACTTAAGATTCTGTCCAGGCCGGTAGAATGCGGGGGAAAAAGGCACAATGCAGAGCTTCACATAAAGGAACATACAATTCCTGTTGATGTGGAATCGTACTCACGGCTTGCCTTCTGGTTGCATCATCAGTACACCAACAGAAGAGAGCTCATGAAAGAAATATGCAGCAAGGTTACTTCACAAATCCACAGAAGAACATTAGTGGGTGAACTTGGACCGCTCGCTCCCTGCGAACCAAGAAAGCTTCCTCCGGCCCTGCTTTCTCGTGACGAGACTAAAAGGCAAGAGTTACTTAAACACCCCACAATTACCGGAGCCTCAGTACATTGACGAACTGGAACACGGTGCCACCAAACAACTGTGACTACCCCTTGTCAAAGTTGTTCCTTTGCTCCACGTCATTCCCCTTTGTAATATCCCACTGAACCAACAATGCACAAACCCTTTTTTTTTGAATTGCTCCAGGCCACCACAAGCTCCAAGTTGGGTTCATCAGAAGTGTTTCCCAACGGAAACCTTGTTCTGCTCACTACAGTCTCAGAAACATAACTACAGCGGATCATTTCGAACTACAGAGCGAGTACTCCTCTGGGAGCAAAATTTTACGTAAAATTTTTCTCCCAGAGGAGTACTCGCTCTGTAGTTCGCCAAAATTTTTACTTTTTAAGGGAAAATTTGTTTTTTAGAAAAGTAAAAAGAAAAAAAGAAGGTGGCAGACAAACATTTGGAGCGGTGGTGCATTTGGAGCAATTTGGGAGCTTGGTGCATCATTTTGGGGATTGTATAGAGTGGGAGTGGGTGTATTGTATTGCAAACCTGATATTCCAGGCGGGGGAAAATATTATTAATGCCTCGTGCTCAGCACCACCCTCACTCAGTGAGGGTGAAGAGGTTCCCCTACAAGCCACCTCTCTATTGCACAGAGAGGCGAGGCTAAGTGCCTGCTATCAGAGTCAATTCAATCAATTATTAACCCACGCTAATATTGACAACAGAACATAGGATGGTGCTGTATATAAAAAGCGGTTCTATGAACGAGATATTCTCGCTCTTGACGAGGCAGTGTCAATTGTGCAGAAGTGGAATGATGCACACATCGTCAACAAACCGATACTCGTGAACAGAGCGGAGGTCTGGGTATGTCATGGGGAGCGGGAGGGTGAGAAGATTCTTGTGGAGCCAAAGCAAAAAAAAAACTACAAAGAAAATTTTGTCTTGGAACTCATGTAAACGTGGTCAAAATCGGCCTACTTCTCTGAGTCGAAGTGACACCAAATGTTGAGGAGGCAGGCCATTGAGGGCCTGGAAGCAGGATCCACAGTCCAGCAGCACTCCATCACTTGCTTGGCCCACAGCGGCACTTCCGGGGATTCAAATGTGGTAGTGAATGCTACTGCCGCAGCGGTGGCCGATTCGGCTATTGCCATCACGGCACTGTGCAGGCGGTGAATGTCCACTATGAGTGTGGAATTGGTTTTGGTTGGAGAGGGCGGCGGAAAGTTGTTGCTGTTGCGCGCTGTTTTTGGTAGAAGTGATGATGGGTGGAATGGACCGGCGGAACGCCCGGTAGTGATTTGAACTTCAACGAGCGGATTGAACGGCGATACCAGCTGGTGAACGAGAACCCCTGCGTTGAACGTTAAAAACTGTAAATTCCGGAGTGTTAGGGTGGAATGGGCACCAAAGTTCCACACATCGGTCTTGGAGTCACCTCGGCCGGGAATCCGATTGTTTTGGTAGTTGTCGTTGGGCAGAGCTTGGAGAGTCAGCACTGTCTCTTCTTCTACTTGACCTAAGTAAGCCACCTGATTGCTGTGTGAGTTAATAAGCATGGAAATTAACTACTGCACCTTTGCCCAAGGGCCGGGTGCTGATTCTAGTAGAGAAGAGACAAGAATGGTCCCTGTGGATAGCTGTAAAAAGTACGGGGTATAATTCAGCTAACCAGCTTCGAGCAAGAAACCGCCGTGGATGAGAGGAGGATGTTGAGAGTGGAGGAGAGCAAGACCTTTTGCAACGTCTCTCAGTATTTTAGCCCTCAGGCTCATCGGCAACACTTGATCAATGAACGAAGTCAGATTTGGTTTCAGCCCGATGGCCTTGGGTCTATCCATGCAGAATTTGATCAGATCCCTGAGGTTCAAAGGTGAGCCCTTTCTTTGGATACCAAGGATTTCCTCCGTGAAGCGTGGAGGAATAGTGGGGGGAAACGGTTCCGTAACTGTCATAAAGTACCGTCCATTGCTATAGCGTGCCCCAATATAATTGACAACCCTGGAGTGCTTCGGAATCTCCCTCAAAACGGAAATTAGTGGCATTACCCGTTCCGCTGTTGTGGAAACTCTCCTTCCCGCTTCAATCAACTGGTAACATTCACTTGCACTATTTTCATTCTCCTTCGTGATTACCATCCCAGGGGGGGTGTCACAAGGCAATTCTGAGGTACCAATTTTGTCAATTTTCAGAAAAGAAAGTTCTGGAGCCACATGAGTCAGGTTCACAGGTGCATCAATTGCCTCCTGATTTGGGCATTTGAGGGAGGTATTTCCAGACAAAGTTGTGTCAAAAACATCGCTGCTTTTGAAGTAGTGTATATTAGGCATAGTACTGTGTTCAATCTGCAGCTTCAAACAATGGGGACAGGGAAAGAGCTCATGCACCGGGAGGTTGTTGGTTTCACAAAATTGGCGGATCCACATAATTATATAAGCCCCCAAGTTTTGGGCATGGCCAATGGGTGTATCACCATTCTCAGCTATCTCAAGCGTTGTCCTCATGAAAATGTCAATTGGTAATTTGTCAGGAAATGCCACAAGGACATCTTGTGAAATTCCCTCACTTTTCTTGGATACCCATATTCTGGAATCCCCAACAAACTGTTGCGTCAGGCGTGGCACCTGGCGTAAAATGTTCATAATTTTTCTGGACAATTCGTCATGGGTGCATCCGATATCAATTGACCTCCCGTTAAATATGACTTGGCTTCGCTTTGATGGTTTTATTGCGTAAATACCTCCCCAGAACGCATTAATAAAATTCAAACCACTATCACTCGCGCCAGTCGGCAAAGAGTAGGAAAGATAAGGCACGTTTTCACATAAAAATACTATGTTCAGCTCCCTCAGAAGCGATAGAAGCAATGGAGAGTATGAAGGTAACTCTCGTAAGTGCTGGAAGAAGTGAGTCGATTCCGTAGCTCTCTCATTGGAGGGAGACTCTTCCTTATCATTAACAGCAAGGATACTGGAATTTGAGCTTCTAGTGCTCTGAATGCTATCAGCTAGGTCATTGATGATTTGATTGAACCACTCCAGCTTAAGCACAACGAATTGAGACAAATCACGTTGTGACTTTGACCAGCATGGATGCCTGAAGTGGATGATGGCACCTGTGTCCGACAGGAAATCACAACACATTTGGATGTCAACTTCTGGGTTTCTCCCTCCTCCAAGTGGTGCACCAACACCAAAAAAGAGGGCCATTTGAACAAAGACAGTCCATTTGATGACACATTCTCTTACCTTTGACAGTCTATGTGCTAGGTTGATCCATCGTGGTGAAACTGGTGTAGAACTTGCAGTGCTCACAATAGTTTCCAAAAGTTCACATATACTTGCAGCTGGTGTTCCTACAGAGACTCCTCGCTGACAAATAAATGGTGCAGTTTCAGAAAACGAGGCACTTGTCATAGAATAATTGAGACTGTAAACGCCACGTAGAGTAAGATTTGTTTTCCAAATAGGGGACTGTAGAATGGGTTCCAATAGTTCATTGACCGGTTTGTGTAAATCAAAGTCTTTGAATGGACTATATGCAACAATGATAATTTGGGCACGCCCACATACATTGGCTTGCATATGACCTTGGGCAATTTCTTGAAGCCAGAAGTGTAATCTGTGGATCTGATAGGAGTTGGGATTCATGCACACAAATAAAATGAAAACAGACTTGCTGTGAAAGAAGCATGAATAAAACGGATGCGCATGTCCATCTTTTAAGGCAGAAATGAGGTATTACTAAACATGAGTGGAAAGAGTGACACACTCAAGTTCCATGCAGTCCATGTCCGCAATGATTTTTTGGAAGTCTTGAAAGGTAGATGTGTGGAAATAACTGGTGGGGCACAACTTTTTAGCGTATTTTTCATCTTGAATTTGTGTCTATTGTCCATCAAGCACTTCAAGAACTCAGCCTGCAGTATAGTGTTATCCCCAATGATAATGAGTTTGTGGGAATTCGGAAATGTGGGCTCCTCTCCGAAGAGCATACAGTGCTTCACAACATTCCAACTCTTTCCCCTCAACGGTGGTGGGATGCACTCATACCCCAAGAGAATGGTATCCACGTCGGCATGGAGCAGCCACTGAGGCAGATGAGTGATGGAATTGCCGCGCAAGTCCAACTTTCGACATGTAATTCCTGTAAGCTGTTCTGGGACCGCTTCCAAGGACAGTTGTGACAAGTTAACGGTCTTATCACCGACAGCTTGTGCGAGTATAAGCTCCGTGACTGCAGGCCAGTTCTTCACTTGAACCCACCTCCGGAGTGCCACATTAGCAATTGAGCCCGCGCCAGAAGTATCTGTACTGAGATACTGCAATACACCCTGGACTGCTGACGGAGTCATCTCAGTGATGTCAAGAGCTGTTCCAAATTCAGGGGCCATCCCATTGTAGTCTATCCTTGGGACTTGTTGAAGTAAAAAAAAAAAACAAAGAAATTATGTGAATGGTTACCATAACCTGGGACTCTTGCTGTTTCTAGAATTAACGAAATCAATAGCTCCAGAGAAGCAAGGTTATGTTCTGTACTCCACTGCATCAATTTGTAGGCATATACCTATTTGACCACCAGGAATTAGCTACATAGACCGTAGACATAGAAAAGAAAAGAAAAAGCCCCACCTCCAAAGCCATTCCAAGTGCGGCACTCTTCATTTTCCTGCCATAACAAATCCCACAATCCACGAGCAGCAGGTTCCTGTTGTCACTAAAACCAGCCCCATAAACCGTCCTCAAATCCTCGGCTACATCGTCCGGCAATCTAATATCCGGCGACCTCACCATCGCCACAACAACAACAGATCTCGCTCCCCGTTTATTCGGTGCATCCTCAGGTCTCGCAGGTGGCAGCACCGCGCATTCCTTCCCATAACTCGATCCCGCCGCCCTCGTCTGCAGCCTCAGGGTCACTCCCGGGCCTGACGACGTGCTCCACATTCCCTTGGGGTCGTGGTCCGGCAGATTTACGGTACAGCATGAACAGCCGACGTCGCTCGTGCTCGGCGTCGGACGCGGCACCCCGATTTCGGCGAGGGCGTCGAACAGGGACTGCACGGAGGCGGGGTCGCCAATTAATATGCAATTCACCTCAAATGGCTCAAAGTGCTCTGAAACGATTGTACCTGGCTCGAGTTGACGTGGCGAGGAAGAGGTCATTGAAGGCTCAATGGGTACATAAAATGGGAGAGTAAAATAAACTCCGGACCGTCGCGTATGCCGACAATGACGAGGTTAATCAGTGATCACTTGATTGCAAGTTGGTTGAAAAATTCTGGAAATTCAGCCATTTTTCCCTTTTTCTATTCTACAGACAGTTGCAGCTGAAATTTTTCGAGGGTTTGTTCAGAGATTTTACACAATTTTTCGCACTTTCCCTCACAACAACCAATGAATGCTCTTCATTCCTTTGTTTCAATCCTGTTCCTCCCCTTGCTTTGCCCAGCATTACCATCCCCACCTTGGGGTTGTCTGATCTGATTCTAGCATACCCAAACTGAAACTTGCAAGCCGACTCCGAAAACCTCGTCATCCTAGGCACACGCGACGGTCCGTCGATTATTTTAATCAGCCAAGTTTGTCAAAGCGAACGTCAGGGGGCAACAGAATGTTGAAGATTCCAACTTTCGAGGCAGATATGCCATCGTGAAGAGTGAACTGGATAGTCGCTGGGGAATGCTGGGAGGACTTGGCACTTCTGTGATTTGTTGAGAGGATGAGGCCTGACGAACTACTGGCCCTTACCCAGGTGCATGGAACATACAGCGATCGCTCTGAAAAGCTGTTTCCTGTGTGGTAGACTTGGAACTGCTTGGGATCCGGTAGCTCAACAACAAGGGCATGATTCTTGCCAATTGGTTTGGCTTTGATGTCGAAGGGTAATTCTGGAAAATACATGTCAGGCATGTCAGTTCTGCGATCCACCAAGTAGTATCTGGATTGCATAGTATGTAAAGCGCATGGAGTTCCATCAGCGAGCCACATCACACCCACCGGGAAGGCACCACAGTGCGCAATTGCCAATATTGTCACCAACGTATTCCTTGTGAAGCTTGCTTCCAAATCGACAAATCTGATGTGGCCAACATTGCTCAGCACTATAGCGACATCATTGCACAACGGTGAGAATTTGAGCCAACTTTCTAGTGCTGGAATGTCACCAAGGGAGTACTCTCCTTTTTGGTCTGGAGTATCATTTAGAAGCTTCCTGACATACAAGAAATCTCCCTTGACCCTTTTGAGCAAGCCCACAACCCAAGTCCTGTTGCACTTAACAGAACCCAACCAAGGTGCGGTGAAAAGGGTTGGCCCCAGTGAGAATGGTGACGGCGAACTGAGGTCCAGAATCGAGAAATCGTATTCTCTTTCCGGATCAGTCTGTGAGCCTCTGCAACTCACCAACACCCTGGACAGCCCCACGCACCCACACACAATGAGCGATGGAGTCCTTTTAACTGCACATCCAATCACCCCCAGAGTGGTATCTGACACAGTCACACACAACAGGTGCTTCGCCCGGAATGCCAACGGACTGATTGTGATATCACTGAACGGCAGCCGGAACAGGGAATCCCGTACCTTCCCAAACACCCACTCGTCGGCCCAAGTTCTCAGCAGCGTAGATGACTGTGCCCATTGAACCATCGACGATGCACAGGCCGGTATGGGACGGGTGCGCCGGCGCCGTCCCACAAGTCTGGCACAACAAACGGCAAGGACTTGGGCCTTGGCGGTGGTAACCACCGATGTCGCGGTTATTATGGGAGAGGGTGGCTGAACATAATTCCCTTCTAACAGCAGCTGGTAGCGATACATTGCGAAGGGGTTTTCTTTTTGCCAATTGGACAAAACTGATCCATCAGTTTCTGGGAACACCTGGTTTTTGTCTCTTATCGCAAGAGGAATCGATTCAAAAAGAAAAGCCAGATTTTGGGGATGCGGTCGTTATTCGTGCTCATCGTGGCCGTTGTTTGTTGCGTGCAAGGTGTCACGATAAACCGCTGTAATTCGCAGAAGGCCACATCCACGGATTTCTGGTAGTGAATTTGTTCCTCTGGCTGTGCAATTGGGTTTTTGTCATAACTTTTCGGTCTCCTTGTTCAATTGCCAACTTCTTTTGAAGGTATACTGCACAGTTGGTGGACCACTTTGACCGAGAGAACACTGACACTTTTTCTCAGAGATATTGGGTAAATGACACGTACTGGACACCAGGGCAGCCCATTTTCCTCGCCTTTGCAGGAGAGGGTGATTTGAGTGAATTTTATGGCGTTACCAGCGGTATAATCGTTGATAATGCTGCGAGACACGGAGCTCTGTTGGTTTACCTCGAACACAGGTATGAGTCCTGCGTTTGTTTCTTTATTCAGCTGTCAAAAATTTCCTAAAACGAAGCAAAAATTACTAGGTATTATGGCCAAACTCAGCCTGAGGGAGACAATTTGTTATATGGTTCCTACAAATTCTTGAATGCTGATCAGGCAATGGCAGATGCTGCCAGATTCCTGGAATGGTTATTTAGCGTGAATGGCCTACAAAGGGGCTCGACTAAGGTAATCTAATTTTATCTTCTGGAGACGTCTGAGTCCCTACAGGTTGTGGTATGGGGCTGCAGTTATTCCGGCATGCTCAGTGCCTGGTTTAGAATAAAATATCCGCACATAGCACTTGCTGCCATTTCTGGAAGTGCCCCCGTCCTGGTTCCCTTCCCTTTTCTGTTTCTTCCCCATACCAACTTTTGCTAGGCCCAAGCCGACTTCCCTGAATTTGATGTTACTGTCCGACAAACACTTGGTGATAAATGCTCTACTGTTGTTCATGACGATATCTTCGGAGAAACTGAGACCAAGCTTCTGACTGAGGCAGGGAAGCGTGAACTGCACGCCCTCTTCCCAATTTGTGAGGAAGTGTTTGACGGTGTCAAACTTCTACGTGCCATGCAAGATGTTGTGGAGAACTGGGCGCAAGTATTTTTTTTCAACGAGGATATGCACACAAATAACAAATGCAAAACAGGGAAACAATCCCGACGCCGGGTTTCCAGCCGACGTGATGTGTGATACTGTAGTTCGCACCATAGATCCCTTGCGTGAATTCGCACTTCTTGGCCAGAGCACTTACTGGGGCTCTTGCCTGGAAACAGATCCCTACCGCCACACTGGCACTGCAAGGAGCTGGTGGTTCCAGTCTTGTACAGAGTATGTAATACGTCTGTTTATATTCTTTTACCTAAAAAACTAAGGTATGGCTACTTCATGACCAACTATGAGGCAAACCTGTTTTCTGATAATGTTACCCTTGAGTGGTATTTGGGTATGTGCGCATCAGAATTCGAGCAAACCTCTCTCGCTCCCGACACTGAATGGACCAACTGGGCCTATGGAGAATTGGAACCATCTGCCACAAACATCCTCTTCACTAATGGAAATTTCGACCCGTGGGCAAATCTGGGTCTGAAATCTGTAGGGAACCTAATTACACATTTCCAGGCCTAACAAAATTCTTCAGGCGCCATCCAGTGGGATCCAGGTGGAACTCTATGATGCAGCACATTGTGCTCCATTCCACACACCAACAGATGAGGATCCAGACAACCTTGTAGCAACAAGACAAGCAATCTTTGACTTTGTTGATGCCGTTTTGGCTTGAGAACCACTCAACAACACCACGCTTTGTGGAAATAAAAACATTTTTCTCTTCTCACATTAAAAGACATTTATCCTTAGTTGTGGTGTTTGCCTCCTTCAATTCCCTCAGTCTTCCCATTTCCAGCACGCAAGTACGAAATATCGACTCAACGAGATCCCTTTTTCCACATCAGACAAGGATTGAGGATGCAGTTGCATGCATACCTATCTTTGGCCGTGATTTCAAGGAAAGGACACCCATAGTGGATAGCACGGGCTTGTCCTTCTGCGGTACTGACTACGCGATCGGATTCCAAGTCACACTGTGGGATGGTGAGGCAACATAATTCATGAGTGAAGGTGGGTGAAAGAGGAGTTCACCTTGTTTCCGCATAGTACAACAGCTGGCCAACTGGGACCATATTCTGCTGGTAGGCTCCTTACTTTGGCCAAAACGCGCAGAACTTCTTCAGTTTCCACGAAAGATTTCCGGTCTGTGATTGAATAGACAAGAACTATTCCAGAGGCAGAGGTCATGAACTCTTGTGTCATTGCACAGTCGGGTAGGAAGGAAATCTTGGCTGAGGTATCCGCTGGGGCCCAGTCAAGAACATCCAACCTAAGGAGTTGATGAGCCTCAAACGGAGCGAGAAAGAACTAACTGACATAAATAGACCACCATAAATTTGCCACCTTTTACGATAAGAATCACAAATTGTTGGATCATACTCCTGGGCACTAGGCAGGGTCGGTATAAATAACGAAAAGAGGAGCTTTACAAGTGGCCACACATGAATTGAATCAAAATGGTGGACTGCAAACAAAAAAAAAAAAAAAAAGGTAAGCACAAAGTAACAGGAATTGGGTAAATACTTTTCCGACACCCATACACCCTATAAAATTGTTAGTAATTCATGGCTTCACTTTTCTAACCTAAAGTGCAAATCTTGAGCTCAGTTTCTTGCCCATTTCTTTTACTTGAGGAAAGACTCTGTATCAACTTTTTTTTATGTGTAAAGACACCGGTTCTGTAGAAGGAGCTCTGGCGTTTCAAAAAATAGTAATAATCACGTATTGCCGTGGAGGCAGAAAGCAAGGTGGGTGATGAGGTCAATGAGTGCCAATCAACCCCATTCTATTTGAATTAGTGCTTTGAAAGTATGTGGGACAGATACCAGCAATACTGTTATATGATTCTGCCATAAGAGGTTACTTGACGAGAATAGTCTCATTCTCTGTGAAACTCTCCCCACTCTTCCCAACTCAAAAGAACTTGTATTGTAGTGAATAGATAGATATTTGGGAGAAGGCCACATACGATAGAAACGAAAGAATATGCGTTAAAACGTCATCTGGGAGTTTTTCAACCCAGCTCAACTCGCCAACCATCTCTATATTGATTGATGACACAAAGTACAAGTCTCCAATAGTTCCACATGGCCCAATACCCCCAAATATCCATGAACACCGGGATCCCTCCACCACTGTATGAAAGTATATTTCGGGAGAACCCTGTGGAGCAGAGACAGCCTCCCACGTGCCTGTTTCAGTTGAATATAACCAGGTTTCTTTCGAGATTCCTGTCTTTGAGTTTTTTGTGGTTCATGCTTGAGTAGTAGGTTGTTATTTTTGAGATGGGGTAATGTTTGTGGGATGAGTTACTATAATGAATCAAATCACAATTTGAGAGAAAAGAAGCATCCTCACCTTCGATTTTCCACCATGGAAGATAATGACGTTGCCATTGATAAAACCTGCGATCCCTCTCATCAAACCGAGGGCAGGAAGAGGCTTTAATTCGTGCCATCTCAATGTATGGAAGTCAAGGCAAAATAATGTTGGCCGGGTTGTGCTGTTTGTTGATGCTGTTGTAGTAATTACAAGGAGGAAGGAAAGGTCTCCACACACCAAATAAAATGAACCACTTTGTATCTGAGGATACAGAACAATGAAATGCCCGTGGTGGTGGAGAGTTTGAAGTCGGAACACTATCCCATGTGGAAGTCACAAGTGAAAAGCGATATATGTCTGAGGTAGCTCCACTTGAGGTATTACCTCCAAATACATAAATGCAATCCTGAGTAATATGTTGGACACTAATTTCTCTTTTGTGGATGGTGAAGGAGGGAAACATTGTAAATAGTGCCAGAGTAGCCCCAAGCAGCAGGGGGTGTCATAGGAGATTCAGGAAGTAGATTCCAAACACCATCAGAGTAACACCACAGCTCATTTGTCAAAGAACCAAGGCAATTTCCCCCAAACATGTAAACATCCCCATGATATGTCACGCAACATGTTTGCTGCCTGCCTCTTGGCCACTTATTCTTCTTAGTTCCTCGTTTTTTCACCTTATCATGTCGTAACCCAGTTTTTTTTAAAAAAAGGGAAGTGACCTGAGACCAAGTTCTCGTTGACAAATTGAACTCGTGAGTGTCATCAAGTGAGGCTCCAGAGTCGTCAGTACCACCAAAAATCATCATGCTATCATTCCCACAATGAGCCGACACCTGGCATTCATCCCCCAGTCAACAACGAGTGGAGCCAAACGAAGAGTAAGAAGACGAGAAAAAAAAAATTCATAAAGAATAAGGGATTCCACATGAGAATTTCTCCCTGGAGGAGTGTTGTCAAGTGCCACCTTGTCGAATCTAATCTCCATGGAATTAGTGCACATACGTTTGATTGATCTCCTGTGATGGTTGGCCTGCGAACTGAACCGGTTCCGCTTTCTCGTCCGTTGAAAAGGCACCACCCACAATCACAATGAGCAGCGCCGCCCGCTCAGTTAAAGTGCCCAGCAACGTAAACAACGAGAGGTGCTCCCGCGTCACGGTGTACGTTGAGTCCGTAACGGCACTATGTGCAGGTGTGTGGATTGAGGATTGTGGGATAGGAAGAACAAGCCCTTTTTTTTTTTGACTTGTAGGCTGTTGTTGGTTTTGTTTGAATCAGGGATGCATCCAAGGGTTGGTGTGAACTCACTTGTGAACAAATTGACACCTTATTTGTGCCGTTATATTGCGTTGTGGATTAAACCGCAGTCAAATTCTCTTCCGGCCTTGAGTATATCAGTGCGGGTATGTCCTTCAAGGGGACATGTAGCACTAACAGTTGGTTTGTGGGATTTTGCAATTAATACATTCTACTCACTCACTCTCTCTCTCTTTTTTTTTACCACCAACGCAATGCAGATGGTCATAATCTTCTTGGTAGAGGGAGCTGCATTGGATCTTTTGAGAGGTTGTTTCAGGGTATAGACAACACACAGTTGTATGAAAATGCTGTGCGGAGGGCCATAGACAACTTCATTCTCACCAACGCCCCTCTGGCTATTGTGGCTTATGGGCCAGGAGGTTGTGGAAAAACCTACTCACTGTTTGGAAGGGGTGGTGACGGAGTTTTGTGGAATATTGCACGACACTTGCTTGAGCACACTGATGTCTTCACTACTCACTGCTATGAGTGGACAAAATTGAATCCCAAGAAAAACCTCACATTGGGGCTGGTGACAAATGAGCGAGAATTTGGCGATTTAGTGGCCAGAGCCATGCAGTTGCGGCAGGTATGACTGCATTCCCAATACTGAAATACACCCACTCTATCTATTGGGTTCACACATTGGCAGGTTGCCGCAACAAATATGAACTTTGCAAGCACCATCACCCCACTATTTGTGGAGTTTGTAATCCCGGGAAAAGCTCCACTTTTTGTTGTTGACCTGCCAGGCGTTTGCCGGCTGACAAAAACAGGCTCCGAAGGATCACTATTTAAACAACTTGTATCCTCAAATCAGGCATTGTCATCCTACACCCAGGTTCAGAACTTTCCCATTCACCAAGGTGTCTACTAATGTGGTGTTTTTAACCAAACACTTTCTAGGTGTTACGCCAAATAGCCGTTGAGGCACCGTTTATAGCATACCGTTCTTCAGAAATAGCTCGAGTACTGAAGGATCCAATTTTGTCCGGAAACACTGTGCTTCTGGCCCACATCTCACCAGATGACAACTACTTTGAGGAATCCTTTGCTGTTATTAACCTCCTCTGCTCTTTGCAATCCAGTGATGCAACAAAACCAAAAAAGCCCCCAACCGTCACAAAGAATCGCAGATTGTGAAGAATTAGAACATAAAACATTTGTCTTTATTGTCTACTACTACAAGGCATCACCAATCTCGGTCACATTGTCAAAGAGGAAAAACTGGAACTCCGACTTGGGCGGAGCGATGTCAATGACGAGGAGCTGGTTTGTTGATGGTGCCGCAGAGCTACACACCATTCTCCTGAGTGGTGTCAGTATTGGGGTACCTGTTGTGTTTGAGTGGGGTGATGACCACGAGGAAAAGAAAACAGATACCTACGACAGAACGACTTGTGGGCGCACCCCCAAGTTGGACGGGGAGGAATACTTTTCTTGAGCCTTGGCCCGCTCGTCGAACTATGGGACAACTAAAACCACACGCACATTGGGCCCCAATCAACACACACTGGCCTTCCTCGATAGATCAGGCCGTTGGCCTTTCGACACTGCCATTGTTGCTTCAAACATTACATAGACATTAAGACCGCATCACTTCACCTGAAATTTACAGTTAGACTGGAATGGAGTTTTCCCGGCAACTTGACACAAATTGTCGTTGACATTGGGTGGCATCTTTCCTTGCAGCAATTGCAGTCACAATGTCTGTTGAATTGCCTGATTCTTGATGATACTCTGTGGTGGCAGGTCAGGTTTATTTGAGGAATTGCTTAGATACAAGGAACCACTGAGCCAAACACCGAGGTGGTTGTCCATTGGGGAGATTGAGATTTCAGTTGGCTTCCATAGGTAAACTGGGTATGTCTCCTTTCTTTCTTATTCTTTCTTTTTCTTATTCTGGTTTTTTTTTGTTTCTTATATTTAGAACTGACAAACTCTTCTGCGCTTCTAGCTCTTCAGTGGCTCCTGCCAGAATAAGTTTGTACTAATACAGACGTGTTGGATGAACCTACTTGGTTGATCACCTTGCCTTGCTCAGACAAGTGCTCAATCCACTTTTTTTTTTGTCACTGTCTACGCAAAAGATGTTAGTTAAGAAAGATGATAGTTCGATAGCTTCATCTTTCTTTGCCTCCGACGTGTCAGTATTATCCACTTTCGAACAAGAAACGTGAGTAACTCATGAAAGTATGCTAGGTGTCTAACTCTAAGCGCTTCAATCGGTTGAAGGTCGTTGTTTTATCTGTTTCAGTGAGTTCTTCATTCATCTCTGCTTGTGGTAGAAGGCTCCGTTGAAACAAGAGAATTGGCTGTACTGGTAGTAGGACTTGGCTGAATGTCCTGGCTTAGCGTATTTGAGTCAACACAGGTCCAGTTAGTGGTGGTATCGCAGTTATCAAAGGAGTGCAATCACTTGACGCGCAGGTTTTACTGGTTTTGGAGAAGAGGCTCTTGTACTTCGTGCGTGGGCGCTTGGCAGGGGTGGGTGCTGGGTCCACAACACCCCCATGTCCGAGTATTTCCCACAACCTCCACACAGGACGGCACAGTATTTGTAACGTTTATTTGCATGTCTGTATGTGTGGTATGTGGTCTGCAATTCTGGATGGAAGAACAGCTGGGGTCTTAATACAGCATTCTTGGATATTCCATCGTGAACAAGAGCAGGGCAAGTAAAGTGGAAAGCCTTGAATGTTCCTCCCAACACACACTTAATCTAAGAACTTGGAATTTGAGAGTTTGGGCTCAACTCTGACTTCATTGGGTTGGTGCAAGCACGGCAAAAGCATGGTAATCGATGCCTCTATGAAAATGGAGGAGAATGCACCTTGGGTCACGGAGGAACGAGGAACAACAAGGGCACGTTATTTGCGCGATGAGTCTGTTTGGGTCCATCACTTCCACGAAGCAGTAATAAACTAAACCTCACGTGAAGCAATCTTTGGTTTATTGGGCCGAAAATGTCGCTGCAGACATTGGTTGCCTGCGACCAAGTTCCCCTTCGTCTACTGGCGGATTACTTCACAAAGTCACTCGAATCGTCGTCCTCCGTTGCCCTCCCTGATGCTCTCCCCTCGCTGTCCAAGCTGCCATCCTCGACACCCACAAACGCCAACTCGCAGCACCCGCAACGGCCCACAGCGTCATCGACAGCGGCAGCGACGGCGACGGCAACGACAACGACGACAACAGCAACGCGGGGAGGGGTGGAGTTCTTCCCCCTGCCCGTCCTGGTGGACAACCCCCACAGCAGCCGCGCCCCCCACACTCCCCACCAACACAGGGTCTCCCCTCCCCAGGACCGCCGCCACATCACCTCCTCCTCGTCCCCCTCCCTCGTGCACTCGTCCTCGGCCCCGAACGGCGCCATCTCCACAGCGTCCTCCTCCCAGTCCCTCAAGGCACCCACAACAACAACTACAACAACCACGACGACTACCTCGTCGGTGGGGGTGCTGCCCGTGGGCGGCATCACCAACACGTCGAGCGGGGGCTGCAGCTCGTCGTCCGAGTCGTCGACGCTGCCGCGCACCACGTCGTTCTACTCGTCCCGCTCCATGTCGCCCAAGAGCGCAGCCTCGCCGTTCTTCTTCCCCAGGACGCCCAAGTACCCGCCGCCGCCGCCGCCTTTCCTCCTCGCCGCGCCGTCGTCGCCCCCGCTCTCGCCCAAGCCGCCGCCGCCGCCGTCGCAGTCCCCGTCGTCGTCGTCCCCGTCGCTGGCGGCGCTCTCGCAGTCGCCCCCGATTCGGCGGCCGCCGACTACGAGCTCGCTGTCTATTTCTCAGGCACAGCTGCATTATGGGAGGGGCGCTGCGGCTTCTCCTGCCCCTGGTGGTGGTGCTGCCTCTAAAAAGAACACGAAAACGGCGGCGAGGTTTGGATTGGATGCACTGGAAGTAAGGCTCAAGGCATGCTCAAAGCAGTTTGTACATTTCTGATTATGGGGCATGGGGAAGTTTCACTTCTCCCAGTATCTCTGGCTTGGACTTATTCATTTTGTTTTTTTTCCCCTCCCAAAGGTTGGAAAAAAGTTCGCTTCTGTTATTGCAAAACCTTCACAGTGCTATGCAGAGTCCTGCGCCACAGCTGCCACAGGGATGCTCCCGCCATGCAATATCGTCATCTGTGCTCAGACATTGCTCAACTATGCTCTCCAAGCACCCAGAAACACTTTTTAGAGGAGTAAAAGGGCAAACTCCCTCAACAATCGTCTCCACACAGGGAACCCCACTGAAGGAGTGTGTCACCTATTTGAACACTTTGCTCAATGCTGGGCAGTTCGAAGGTGCCCTGGCAATGTATGCTGTGCCAACACTTACTCTTTTTCTTTACTTGTCATTCTTCTTCTCTTCACTTCTGATTTTTTTTGTTCCCCACTTAATCTTAATGAAGGTTGCTCCACATTGAACTTGCGTACCCAGTTACACGTCTACTCACCATTTTCCCCTTCTGATTAGTTCTTTTGCCTAGGTTAGCACTGCAGTTGTTGGGCAAACAGTGCATCATGCCAGATTGAACCTTGCTGAGCACTACACAGCCCGCGTGCAGCAAACTGTGCACCGGCCTCGAGTGCAACAGAACACCCTTTTTGGCGGTGACCCTGAGGAAATAGGGCTTCGACACCGATTAATTGGAAGCCTTTGTGTTCTTGTCACCTTACCCAAGGCACTGGGCATTGTAAGTATTGGAACTCCTTTTAGGTTTAACGAGAGTGATGATATCTTCAAGGTTACCAAGCAGTGCCATGAGGAGCTAAGTGACTGGAAACAGCACAATTCACTTCTCAAGGGCTTTTCTCTGTTACAGGCTGCAGGAAAGTATATTGTCGAAATTATGGTCCAGGTGACCGTTGCTTTTTTCCACTCCAAGGGACCGATTTAATTGTATTGACCAGGAAGATGTAAAAGTTCTGGCCGATTATTTCACCACGATAGGCACTCCTGTTTCTCTTCTGCAAACTCTCTATTTTCCATTTTATTCTCAAATATTTGAAGAAGTTTGCACTGCTGCACATTTATATTGTAGGTTGTAATACTGCTTTATTGCTTGGGCTTTCTTAAAAAATATTTTGCAGCTCATGGAAGCATCCACCCAGTGGGTCCAAACCCCATCATTTCTTTGAGGAGATTGCTGAAATTCTGAAAGAGTCCCTCTCGTATGCATCTTCAGTATTTTTCCCTCATACTAAGACAACTATCCTGTTTATTTTTTCTTTTTGCAGCTTCAGACAGCAATTGTGTGATGTAGTCTCTGCATACTGGCCTGTTCATACACCAGAAGCAACTTTCCCCCTTCCACACATTCCCACATTTTTAACTGCCTTGATCTCGTGTATGACAGGTTTGTTTTCCCTCCCATCTCTCTTTTTTTTTATTTGGTGGAGCAATGACTTCCTTCAAGCTCAAATTAGTAAGACATTTCAGCAGCTTATCGATGATGATATGGCTAGTTACCAGTCAAGTGGAGATTACCCACACATAGATATAAATGAAACAATATTTGCATCATATTTCCCTCTCGAAGGAAGTCCAACCAATTGTCCCCGTTCTGTCACCCCTGCAGCATTTAACATAGCAACATTTTTGACTGGGTTTCGTACCTTGCTTGAAACTTCTGAATTTGAAGGTATTTTCTTCGTTTCCAAACTTCCGGCCTGCTTACAATGGAGAAAAGATGCCCACCATCCCTATGCTGATGCTGTTGACTCAGGGTTCTGCGTGCTGTCTCGTAGATACAAGCATCTCGTTCGTAGTGGTATTCCTTTTGAGAAAGAGGCAAACACTCTCTGTAATACTTCTTCTCCTTTTTAAACAACTTACTTTTCACTGGAGAGAATAGGTCTCCTGATGAACAGCAATTCCTTTCTTCACACTATTTTGAGTAATCAGCTTCAGTTACTTCAAAAGCAGTCTTCAAGTTACACTACACAATCTTCAGAGTCTTCCCTGACTTCCGCCATCTCACACGTGAAAGCCTCCTTGAACAAAATTTCTGCCCAACTCCTTTCACACCACACCGACTTGCTGCAAGACTATGTTTTTTCTGGCTTATCAGAAATTGAATGGAATAACTACAGGCCCTTTGTGAGTTGCACGCCGTTGCAGTGTAGCTATGCAATTCAAATGTGGAATTTTTATTTGAAGGTGAGTTTCCAATACGCACACGATTGTAATGCCAACCTAAAATGTAAATTCCAGAATTTGTACACAAATTTTCAGAATGTATTGCACAAGAGTGTACTGGAGTGGTTAATGAGTGAAATTATTATTTATTCCATCAGTTTCTTCTCTTCAGTGTTTTCCACAGTTGTACCATCCAGAGTCTTCAAGAAACAATTTGTGGTTTGCTTCCACCTGGACTTAACCTTAAGAATTCACGGAAAAAAAAAAGACTGACATTTGCCACATTGTATCCATAACCCGCTCCTTTTACCCTTGTATTCCAGATACATATACAAGCGGGAAGGCAATTGACAACAGAATCACACAAATGCATGTCGAAAGTAAGCTGCCCACAAAATTGCCAACACTGACTCTGGCTCCAAAAAAGATTTCTGTACCACCCTTCTTGTGCGGATGGCTATCCTATGCTGCCCAATCAAAACCTTGTGCGACTTCCTTGATCTCCATGCCAGAGGGGGAATCATTGGCCTTCTCGAATCCTACGTTGTTTACCCTGCTCTTTTGTTGCCTGATTTGTCCCCTCAGTCCGATAGTTCTGCGGAGGTATTCTGCTCACTGAAACCTCTTTTTCACAAAACCACAGATATGCACCATGCTGCTTAATCCTCTACTGCCAGTCCAAGCTCACAGGAGCATCGGCGCACGCGGCAACGCTGAATACATGGAAAAGCAAGAAGCGAACATAGACTGGATCAGCCTCCTGTATTGTATGCGGGTGTTCCTCACCAAAGGAATTTGCCCAGACCCTCCAGCAACAACACTAGCAACCACATCCACAACCTCATCCATGGCATGTTCATCAACACTGCCCACAACAGCTTCCGCAAATGTAGTAAATGTAAATACTCCCCAACCCACCGCATCATCAGCAATCCACCCACCAACAACCGCAGCAACGGCAACATCCACAGATACTGATTCTAGTCAAAAAAGCACCACTACATCATCGGGAAATGATGAACTGCCAACCACAACAACCAGCAGTGGGAGGTGCGGAACCTCCGCGGTTGATGGGGAATATGATGACGAGGAATCCATATCCCTGCTGCTGGAATTCCTGCATGACCGTGATGAACTGAGACCAGATGAATTCCCCCCTCTGTCTGAGGAGGATGCCCTGGAAGCGGCTCGACTAGCAGCAATGCTCTCATCCTGAACAACAACTAGCCACCTAGTATTTAAAACATACTTTTTTTTACTCTTCTGAAGATTATTCCATAGGAATGTAAATGACGTTAGCTAACGTGCGTGCTACTGTTCCTAGTGGCATGGTTTTTTCCACAAAAAACCGAACCAAAGGGAGCAAGGTGCACGCACGTCCGCACCGACCAGCACCCCAGAGCAGCCCCGCTTTTGTTTAGTGATAACACCCGTTTTTTTTTTTTTTGTTTCCCCTAAGGATGACTCAAGTTTCTCAGGGTATGACCACGCCAAAACCGCTAGAAAAGGGCAAACTTGGGCCCAACGCACTTTGTTACCCAAGGCACCTGGGTTCCTTGCGAGGTTTTCTTCACTTTCACAAGTGTCTCCTTGATAAGGTCATTAAATGGTGTTCCCGTTGGCACACTATTCAACTCTGCCAAGAAAAGTAAGTAGTTCATGTAATGAAAGGAGTCAGTACCTTCAATGAGGCAGGCAGTGAATAGAGTGTTTTTTTGTGGGCCTCCGTCCGGTTCGGTGTGAGGCAATGCTGTCTGGGGTGCTGCACGGAATGTTTTTTTTTTGTAAGATTGTGGTATTCAATTGAAGTGAGATAACCTGAACTCCTGGAATAGACAAGGTAATAGCCGGCCGGAAGATTGTTTTGGACTAGGCGGTGCATGCGGCCTGCTTTATCAAAAAGAGGCCCAGAGTGTGTCTGGAGAGAAGTAGCATTAATGGAAATGGAGAAAACTCTCCGCGGAGCACACCCATTGTCCCCCAAGAGGGTCGTTGGAAGGGAATGCATCAATTACTACTATGACTAAGTGAGACCTTGCAGCAAGGTTGTCCACTACATTTCCAAGTACGGCAACTTCACTGCCCAAAAATAAACAGTGATCCGAGTCCATTTGTTTCGTATGCCCGGCAAAGTAAAAAATGGTGGCAAGCTGCTCGTTTGTAGGTCACTACAAATTCCTGAAAAGGTAAGGCACACCTTATTGGTATCTGACAGGGCAGGCAGTGTGCCTAGGAAATCCTGAAAAGTACCCTTCCATGTGCCCCAGTCTGAGTTTGTTTTACATGTTACCTTGAAGTGGCATTGCGTTTCCAGAAACTACCAGGAAAGTAGCGAAGGGAAGATGAGAGAAAACATAAAAAAGATAAAGGCACAAAACTGTAGCAATATCTGTAGAGCCGCTTTCTGGATTTTTTAAGCTATTCCCAACCACCAAGGCAAAGCACTCATAACCCAAATCGTGGAGGGTTCTGGCCCCTTTCATTATGAGAAGGTAAGTTTAACAAATTATTATAACGAGGGAGAAGCTCACTAAAAGTGTCACCAACCATGAAGCTAACTGCTGTATTTAAATCAAGTTGTTCATTTCTTTTGACCATTTTATATTGCCGGTTGTCTACATTCTGGATTTTCAGCCAGTCACAGAGCTGTTTCTCCTCGGTTGTGAGAATATGAATAAGTGAAGGACTTCTAGTGTTCAATGGAGCAAGTGGTGGTTCCTATTGTTTTCATTTAAAAAAAACCATGTTGGTTATATGACTAGTGTTTTTGTCATCTTACTCGTGAGTTGCTTGTTCCTCTCTCATCCAGTCCCATCGATGAGTTGGCAATAATCTTCCCTGTGTTTGGTGTAGAGGATGTGCTCACTTGTCCACCTATGGGTTCTTGCCTCTGTCTGTTCCCCACATGGGAATAAGGGTCTGTCTGTATACCATCACTCACAGCTGAATTCATGCCATTTCCTCTGATGGCATCCTTGGTAGGATCATAGGTACCTTGCCTCACTCCTATATTACTAGTAATGTCAGCCCCGAGGGTTTGTTGGATAGCTGTGTTTTCAGAATCTTTGGTTATTGCAGACAGTTCTTGGGAATCCCGTTCGGTTACTTTTTTTTTCACTTCATCACGCACCCAATTTGCAATCCACAGGTGGGTATCCAAAATATGAAATTCCGCTTTTCTACGACAGTTTACCTGTCTCATGCGCAAACGAAGTTTGAGAATGAAGAATCGGAAAATCTTGTCATGCTGGACCTGAGTTTTCCACATACCGTATGGAAGTAGAAGTAGGTCAAATGGATGTGGACGATTCCTCCCACAAGAAGTAGCAACAACACAGAGCACTTCACTTAGTTGTTTCCTGCGCCTGTCGGAAAGCAGTCCTCCACCCTGGACATTCTCATGGGCATTGGTTATTTCAGTGGGCTTGGTTAGTGAGGAAACATAGTCATCCAATTCCGATAACAAAAACTCCACCTCGGACCCATAGGCTGAGACATCTGCTGGAGACCGGGCTGCATCCCACCCTCCGTTTATGGCCCAGCCACTGTGGTTCATATGCTGATGCAGCCTCACAATATCGGCAAAGTTCAAGTGACGTTTCTCAGGAACTTCTGGCCGTCTCCCCCTTAGTTGAGGCGAGTACATCGTCATCTTGTTCGAAATTGGGCATACTAGCACCCTTAGCAAGAATCGGTCGAACAGTGCCCCCTGGTTTGCATCCATTGGAACTTCATTGCTTGCGGCAAACACAGTATGCAAAGGGAGGTGAATGAGCTCTGTCCCGTCAAAGAAATCACGTTCATTGAGGATTGGGAGGAGGACGGTAAGCACCTGCCTCTGTGCCTTGAATATTTCATCAATAAACGCAAACAGAGTATGCTCTCCACACAACTTGTTTTGCTTACAGCGGACCAAAATGTTCCGGTCCAGTGCCTCCAAATCAATTGTTCCCACCAAATCATCCAACGTCGTTCCAGCATGTAGCACAATGTTGAAGAAACTCCTTTTCCCCACCTCAGTGTGGATCACCTTGCACACATCGATACAAACGGCGCTTTTCCCAGTCCCGGGAGGCCCAAAAAGTAGCACATGTTGCCTGCAAAGAACTGCAAGCATGCAAATCTTGATTGCTTCATCGCGTTCAACAAAGGACCTCTCAAGTGCCTTGAACAGTTTATTGAGGCGTTTGCTGAAAGAATCCATCCAATTTGAGCCGCCACTTGCACAGGATCCACTGTTTCCCGGCACTAAGAGAATTTCGTCGTTCCACTCCTCTTGGTTTTTGGGTATTGCTGGTTCATCATCTTTATCTTTTGTGGTTGGAACTTTTTCAGGGACGCCCGCAGTTGCATTCACTGACAGTGCCGTTGTTGGGGAAGATGAGACTGCTTGCGTGGACGTCGTTTCCGTTGTGTGAGATGTTGAACCCTGTTGTGTGTTGTTGCCGTCATCGTGTCGAGGCGGCGTACCCTGTGGTACAACTTCCGGCTTCTGCGAACCACTGCTGGCTCTGATCCTCGTAACAGGCGGTGGTGTTGTTGTTTTGTCATTCCGCTCGATTTCGGGTGGCGGTTGGTTCGCGGTGGAATTTGGGTTGAGCGACGCGGTGGATTCCGCCGACGGCGCAGAAATTGAGTGGCTGGGCGGCGCCGCTGATCGGGTTTCGTCTTCTTTCGGCTGAGCCATTCGTGGTACCCTTGTGGTTGTAGGATTTTTTTCCTCCCCAAACCCAAGTTGGAGCTGTGATCATGTCCTGTCGCCAGAAACCCCCACGGGACTTGCTGTTTCGAGTCCCCAGGAGAGTTCGCCGGGGAGTATTTGCTGTATCTAATCATGATTATTCCAGGAGTCTTGATACCTGACAGAACTCTTTGTCCACATCCAGGTTGTTTTCAAGATCTCTGGTGTTTGTTTCTGATATCCCGATGGGGCTCCCCACGGACACGGCATCGTGCCTGCTTGCCTATCGTGGTTTTTAATCAGCGCAGAAGTTTTATCCACTAAACGATTCGGATAGTCAGTACAAGAAGAAGTTTGATTGTACAAACAAGAAGAGAAAAAAGGGAAAAAACAAATGAACAAGTCACCAAAGGGCTACGCTGGTCTGAGAACAGAGGAGTGTATTGACCTGCCAACCATCCAAGTTCCAGACGGGTCAGCCTACTCACTGGTATCACGGGAATTATGGGAGAGGTGTGCTACTACTTTCCAGAGCATGTTGCCAGCAGGTTTTTTCCCTTCTTTATGATTGTCATGACAGGGAACTATTTTGGCTTATTCAGTGAAAAGGTGCATTAACAATAAGCCTGAGTGAGGTGAAAAGACAGTGGAAGGATGAAAATCCGTACAGATCCACGTTTGAAGTGTCGGCAGCGGAAAGTAGGGTCGGAATTGTAGGAAGCGAGGTCAATTTGCCGCAGTTTGCTCTCGGAAGTTTGTTGCTTTCAAGAACGTCGAATTGTCCAAAGTTATGCTCAGTTCAGCAGTATATTGACAGGTATGTGACCATTCTTAACTGCAGTCGTTCTAATACTATTTCTCAGTGGATTCACAGGATCTACTATGTTAGTTTCTTGCTGTGAGGGAAAGCGGTTCTGGTTTCTAGTCTTTGTAATGCTACTCATTGTCAACACCATAGCTTCTGTAGGTGATACAAATTACTTCCTTCGGGTAAATCATAGACAGGTTGCATCAATGGCGGTTTATTGGATTTCTCCTCTCTGTCTCTTGACACTGGGAATAGGAACGTATTTGTTTTACACCTGGCATCGTGTCTTTTTTATATGGAAGAATGAACACCTACCTGGTAAGAACGACTTAGCCTACTTCACTATCTTGACTAAAGTGAAATAAGGTACTACTATGGTTTTCTCAGTATATGGCATCATGCCCTTGACGCTCGGGGTCTTTGCCGGCATTGTGTTTGAGGAATGGTACAAATTCTGGTACTGGTGGTGCACCTTGCAGCTTGTTTACTTCTGTCTGAGCACAGTACTCCTTGCACACACATGTCTATTACTGAAGAATCTGTCTCTTTCCACCCAAATCCCAGTTCCACAGGTACCACTATCATTATTTTCCTGAACCCCGATATCCCACAAGCAGCCAAACACACGCCCCACACGCTCACATAACAAACTCACGGCACCACTTTCCAGGTGGCACATTGCACGACACACATGGCCACGGCGTGGGGCCTCCTGGCAGTCGACACCGCGTGCCTGGCCGCGGCCATCGTGTCCAGCGCGTGCGTGTCCGACATGCACGTCATCGCGGTGGCCGGCACCGTCGTCCTCACGGCTTTCTTCGTGGCCCCGGCGGCGGCTCTGTTCGCGGGGGCGGGGCCCAAGGGGTACCCCAGGAAGCTGTGGCTGGGCGGCCTGGCGGCCTGCGCCCTCGCGCTCGTGGCCAACGCGGGCGTGTGCGTCGCCTTCGTGTTCGCCCCTGGTTCTTTCACGCCTGGCAGCAACGACAACAACGATGTATCCTGGCATGACTTTTCTCTAGACAGCTAGCTCGTTCAGCCGTTGGACTGCAACGAGTTTGTACATAGAAAAACTGAAAGTTGCTGGATAGAAAAACCAATTGGGGTTGTTTTTTTTGTTTTATGTGTTGAGCTTGTTTTTGTAGTACCCCATTTCCCTCACCTTCCAAGGTACTTGATCCAGGGGAGCATCGTGGCATCCCTCCCCAACTTTTGGTGGCTGCCGGCATATGCTGCAAATCCCAGGTGTGCACCTGGTGCTTTCCCACTCAGATTGAGGCACATTGCAAACTGCACATGTCTCCATGCACACTTCACTTCGAGCCTGTTCCATTGTGAGTGTTTTTCCACACCGCGAGCATTGCCCAGGTGCTCTGGGGCACCTCCCTTTGGCACATGGGCCATGGCACAGGGGACAACTGGTGCAAATGGGTGACTTGACATTTAGCCCACAGCAGGTGTATATGAACGGGCTCGTGAATATGGTGCTGATTCCAAGTGTGAATGCGGCAAGTGCTGTGTTCTCTGCGTCCCTTTTTTTCTTGCCCCAGTGCTCATTGGTGGTTATGTGAGGTCCGAGTACCATCTGATGAGGGACCGCCTTCAGTGCGTGATGATAGAGAAGACTAGAATGCGCTGTGACTGTGCGTTTTTGGCATGTGTAGAGCCGGTGGTGGTTCCATGAACTGAGCGGAACTTTTTGACCGCATTTGCAGTCCTTTCCGGACTGTCCGCATTCGTTTGCCAAGTGGTTTTCCTCTTCGGGTAAGGAAATCTCCTTCTGGCACCTCTTGCATGTACTCATGCGTTTCGGGCATTCTTTGGTGTGCTCAGTGTACCTTTTTTTTGGGCCATTCCATATCCCACAGAATTCGCATGTTACTTTATTTTCTTCACACGCGTGTTCCATGTGGTGAGTTAGATCTCTTCTCAAGAATTTTACAGGGCAAAGTTTGTAGCGGCAGGACACCTTGTAGGAAATACAAATGGCTTTTCCGGCATCCGGTATCAAATGCTCTTCCAGCCCACAAATCGGTACTTTCTTACAACAAAAGCTTGCCGATTTGGGTATGGATGCCGAAGTAGCCAAAATCTCTCTTTCTTCAGCAGCTCCAAGAGGACAGCTCCATGAGCAAAGCCGACATTGCGTTGCATAGTGAGAACCCTGCAGAAGCTCTTTACTTGTGCACAGCTTGGAACAGAACCCACAGGTAACAGATACACAGCTGCGATCACATTTCATCAGGAGATGAGAACTGTATTCTGTCACGGGTAGCTGTTGCTTACAGTAAGGGCAAACGATGATACTACGTGCACAACCACTCAGAAGGTGTATATCTAAATCGCGGTATGGCAACCGGATATTACAATTTGGGCATTCTATGAAGAAGTGTTCTCCCCTACATTCATACAGCCAGTGACGAACCATTTCATCTATACGTATACCGTCACTGCAATAGATGCATGGAATTGGAATCCGTCTAAAAGGGCAATAAGGAATATGCCGGGATAAATCACGCACATGGTCACGGCAAAAAATACATAGTTCTCTTTCTGGGCAGAATATAGCATGCCTTGTTTCATCACGCTTTTGGAGGTGAAAGGCTTTTTTTTCCTCCTTCATCTTGGAACATAAGGCTGTATACAGTGCTCCTTCAGCGTAACTCTCCCCACAATCTGTGCGGTCCTTTGCTGAAGTGTAAAGGTTTTTGACTGTGTGATACACACCAGTATTATACATTTCAATGCTCGGTTGGTTAGGATATAGCAAACGTGCTTCGTCGTAGGAAACACGAAAGTGAACAGGCTGTGTGCACCCGGGGTTGTAAATACATAGACCTTTTGACAGATAGCACTGCCCAGTGATATGTTCAAACATGTATCTCATAACCCCTGTGTAACCACATTGTTGCGGACATGGTTGAACATACTTGGGACACTCGAATTTCAGGTGGTCATCCAGGAGATGCGCTGGCATGGACTCATAACAGAACTGGCACTGTGCCATATTTACCCCTTCTTCGTGCTGAGTCAATTCCTCCGATATCAATTTTATTATAGCAAGCTTGCGCAATTTACCCATTCCCACCAAGTGCTTTCTCTCCATAGGGATAAGATTCTGGAGGTTATTGCCAAAGGTTGTTGAGGCGAGACTACAATCGGGAGGATTGTTGGTTGGCCTTATTGTTATATGTTCCTTCCAGTGCTGCTTTTCATCCTTCTTCACTACTTGTTGGTTACACATTTGGCAGGAAACGTAGAAACTATTGCATTGCTGATTTAAGTGCGTTTCCAATTCGGCAAGAGTCATCTGATTAGCTGTACACGCAGGAAAGATACAAGAAACTTTGACTGCTGGGCATTGACGCAAGTGACCAGGAAGTTCTCTCATTACGAGGGCCTCACGACAAAGGAAACAAGAAACATTAAAACCTTTACATTCAAACTGCAAGTGCTTCAGCTGGTGTTTCAATATAATATGTTTTTGGCAAAAAACGCACTTCCTGAATGCTTTGGCGCATTTACGCATATGAAAACCAAGGGAAATGTTTGCAGTACTACCATTTGTGGTAAAAAAGCACACTGGATCCATACAGTGGGGACAGGGGAGTGGAATCGAACACGAAGCAGATTTCAAAAAATGTTCATGTAGAGTTCCAAGAGTAAAACCATTGGCGCCACACAGAGTGCAGGATACATGAAATTGGGTGCAAACACTGAGGTGTGCAGCAATTTCATGTCTAAGAAATTTCATGTGACAGAACGGACAGTGTAGAACAAAATTTAGGCATAATCGTTGGAGATGGTCCCGAAGTACCCGTGGTCCACAACAAGAAGCTGAACAATAAGGGCATGAATTGTCATTCTCAACAGAATTGTATACATCATTCTCAAGTTTGAGACAACAGTCTTTAGCTTTACAAATTTTGAACCTTTGTTCACACTTGAGCTTGTGGTCAGACATTGTATCCAATTGGAACAGTTGCAAGCAGTTGTGACACATTACACGGGGATTTGTGCACTGCGCAACATGCTCGCTCTTCTTTTCACGGGCTGAGCGAGGGGTCGGCGGTAGAGTACAGTTACAGTCTGCACATGTAATTGGAACTGCAGTACAGTCGCTATCCAGATGGTTTGCCATAACCTCAGTCGGAATTAGACTTGCGCAGTGCTTGCATTTCTCTAGAGGATCGCAGAAATGGTTGGTGCAAGTGTCAAAAGTATTCCTGCATATAAGACAGAATCTTTCTGCGCTGCAAACATGTGGATTCCCTTTAAAGCATTTGCATTTCTCACAAATGTCCTCTGGTTTCCCACTTGGACACCTAGTGAGGTGTTCACGTTGGTCTTTTCTCTGTATTGGACATAGGCAGTTTGGGCATTTCCAGTGTCCCTCGCAGTCTGTATTATAATGCTTAAACCTCATTGAAGGCTTAATCTCTGTCCTACAGTACTCACAAAATGTAAGAGTTTCCTCCCGTTTGGGGCAAACCTCGGCCATGTGCCTTTCTTGGTCAACAACCCTTACTTGTTCATTGCATTGGGTACATTCTACCGTGGTCCTTAGGGCACAGAGCTTTACATGCCTGCTGAAAATGAATGGAGGAACATCTGTTTTGCATACAGGGCATGCAACAGGTAGGTTTTTTATACACGGTACATCTGAGAGCCATGGGTCACTTAAATCTGTTGTGGTCAGAGCAAATGCCTCTTCTGGAGAAATGGTATGGCGCAGATCGAACTTCCGAGACACATCATTTACTAGAGAACGGATTTCCTCTCGAGCAGGATCTTTCATTTCTTGATCAGGGAGTGTGAAGGCACTTGGTACAAGGGTATCAAGCATATTGGTCGAACCATCCTTCGTACTGCACTTAATAAGGGGTTGCTCATTCTCCTCAGCGAAGAAGATAGAGTTATCACTGTCCACATCATCGGGCTTATTCCCATTTTTTTTCCACTTCAGTACAAATTGAAGCAACTAAAGTTGGTGGTGTTCAACACAACTGAGCAAAAAAATATGAGTGAAAAGAAAGACTACCTTTTTGCAGATATCAATTATAAGAGTTTTCAAGTTCACATTCATTGACCCTTGGAGCTCATGTCCAAACAGACTGATATCAATCTTAACCATTACAACCACAGACTTATCGTCAGAGGTAACTTCCCCCATTACTTGTAAGTTATTCACAACCAATACGCCCTCACATAGGGTCTTCAATCTTGTAAGTAGAGAGTCAAGAAATTCTCCTCCTACTGCGTCAGCAACAAAGGAAGCCATTTGAATTGCACCAACTATCAACCACTTTACGAACCCAGGGGCCCACTTAGAAACTCTCCTTTGGGCTCTTTGTAGTGCCTTCTTGCATACTTTGAAAATCTTCCCAATGCAGTAACGCAATCCACCCACAATTGCAGATACAACCATGGCAGCATTCAGATTCCGAATACCAAGTTCAGCACGGATGTTTGGTACAATCTTAGTCCAGGTGACTTTCAAACTGCCAGATAACTCAATTTTATTGTTTTGTTCTTCTGCTCTAGTCACTTCAATAGCGTTATCTTCAGATTGGGGATCTTCTCTACTCAAAGAAAGTCGGACAGCAACATTCAAAGATGGTCCCTGACCTTGTCTGCGTTCAAAACCAATTTTGGTGCCGATGGTAAGACCAAGACTCTTTGGAAGAATAGAAACTTTGGCATCAAAAAGAAACGCAACTTCCCTGGTCCCTGTATTCACGGTCAAGTCGACTGAGAGCTCTTTGTTTGAGCCTCCAAGTATAAATAGAACAGTTGATCCCACTTTACATGTCCACTCTTGAATGAGGAGCTGGAGTTTAAGGAGAAGAGATGGGGAAGTAAAATCAATAGTATTTGCAAGTGAACAGAATAAAATTTTGGCATCTAGACCGAGCCATGACATCTGAGCTACAAAGCCTAAGAACATATTCTCCCTTTGTAATAGGGGAATGCCTTTTCGGCCTGTGCTCTGCTGTATAATAGATAGGAGAGAGTTCTGGTTCTGTGCGGGCTTGATTTCCATTGAGGGGATACTTGTGAGCTCTTCCCTATCAAGCTTGATCAGTAGACCTAACTCTTTGACTTGTGGGAAGGCATGATCGAGAGTCTCAACATCCTTGTAGGAGCATCCAGTGAATAATCGGACAATTGAGCCCAATGTTACTTCTTTACAAAATAGGTAAATAGTTGAGATCGTAGGTTGTCCGGCAATCAATGAAACCCTAAGTAAAGCTTCAAATGCTGGCTTTGGCCCATCATCCCAAAGGGCTCGTATGGCACCACCAAACATGAATGAAATGGTGAGGGGTGCTGAAATACTAAGTGCCCCTCGTATTCCATAAACAGCAAGGTGTTTCAATTTGGGAATAAATAGAGAAAGAGGAATTCCTGTCTCACGATTACCATCCAGCTTCAGGGAAGCCGTAAGTGAAGGTGGAATTAATAGCCCTTTGAGAGAAGCTCTCAACTTCAGATCATGTGCAAAGAGAAGACAGGTCTTGAGTGAAATTGATAGAGGATTGACATCAATTCTCAAGGTACAAGTACCAGCTTTTAGACCAGCACAAGGAAGTTCAAATTTCTTTAAAGCAACCATCATATATGCAGATGAGTCTGCAACTACAAAATCAGCTTTAAAAGGTTCCCCTGTAAGCCCAATCCATTCAAAAAGTTGCCCAGTTAGAGAAATAGAGACAGCGAGGCAAAGAAAGGAATTTTCCTCCCGTAAAAACAAGTGCCTTGCACCATCAGTGCATGAGGAAACCAGATTTGTGATTTCAGTACCATCGTCAGTAATTTGTGGTTTTGCACCATGCAACCACTCAAATCGCTCGGGAGATACATCAATAGGTAGAGAAGGCAATGATGTACCAAATAAAACAGATACGATTCTAGATAAAGACAGATTGCTGAACTCTAACATAGCACATGTTCTGGACATATGGTGCAGTAAACAGGCCTTGCAATCAATTACTTCAGAAAGGCCTTTTATGGAAACACAAAGAGAAAAAGCAAAGGAAGATGAAAGCAAAGATTGCGCTGAAGAGTCCTTCACCTTTTGCAGCTGCAATAATAATGTGTAGTCTCGGAGAACTATCTTTTTCAGAATTTCTTGGGTGTCCCCATTTCTATCTTCAAAGATGCCAAGCTCATGTAAAATGTCAAGAAGGCTAATACTATTGGCATCTGGTTTTTCTCCGATTGTTTTTAACATAGTTGGTTTGCGTAGATGCAAGAATAAATGTGGATTACTATCCCCAAGATCAAAACCAGACTCCATATCCAGAGGGATGCCAAAGAGATGAATACCTTTGACAGAAATTGTCAAATGTTTCACATTCAAACCCTGGCCACCGCTCACTTCAAGTTCGATATTCATATGAAACAGGGTTGCTTCAGGCAATTTCAATATTTCAGTCTGTGTAACCCTTTGCAACACATCTGCTACGGTGTGGAGGCCAAGTATCTCGTCCATAAACTTCACCACTTGCCCCATTCGTACTCGAATTTTTCCTTTGAAACATAGCAGTGACCTTGAGCCTGACTTTGTCACCACACTTGTTGTTGGTGGATGAGAAAGAAGTGGCCTTGAACCCTGCGGTATCGGAAACGAGCTTTGATCCACAGCAGATTGGTTACTGTCATTCACCATTTTTGTGGCCATCTTGAGATGCAACCACTCACCAAAACTGACCTTAAATAGCTCAATCTGTATTTCAGGGGGAGATCCGAATTGAATGTCAGCATCAAGGGAAACTTGGATCTCAGCCTCTGCGATTTTCTTAAAAAGCTTCTTCACACCCACAAGGGCCTCTCTCGGGAAAGCATGGCCAATATGTTCGAAAATCTTCCTGAGAGATGCACCCTTGCATGTCAGCTTCGCACCAGTTTTGGAGACTAGGACTGAAGCAAATGGATCCCCTTTCGCTTTTTTTCGTTTTGGTCCTTCTCCTTCTGTTCCTGGTTTCTTTTTTTCCCGTTCTTCCTGGGGTGGAACTTTCCACATCTGTTGAGAACATGTCCCGCCATCTACCTGATCACTACTGCTTCCAGCTCCATGAATTTCGTCATGAGGTGCACTAAACTGCTGAAGCAGTGAAATTTTCGCAGCCCATGATACAGAGTCACCAACCGAGACCTTCTCGAGCGTGCAGCTCACGTCCTGGTCCCGGAGTCCAAGGAATTCCAGTGTAGTTCTGCACTGAAATTTGAGCCCTTCTTCGCAATAGAACCAATCATCTCTGACTGGAACAAGCTGTGCTGGTTGCGGGGCTATGGTTATGTCTTCCTCTTCATCTTCTTCCTTGAAGGTACATGAAGAAGCTGTTAAATGTGGTTGACATGCGTGCTGGGAAACGCATTTATTTAGTCGTTTTCTGTTTTCTTTTCTTTTTTAGGAGTGTTTAATACCTTGCATCGGTTTCAGTTAAAAATACCGTCCTCGTTTTGGGAGCAAATTCTCGTTATGCGGCTCTACCGCGTACGCGCGTACCACCGTAGATACGACTTTTTAGGGTTTTCCAACTTGTTTTCTGTTGACAAACAACTTGATAACTGATCGTTGTTCTCGAAAAGAGAAAGAAAAAAAACAAAACTTTCCCTGTTGGCCTCGTACTGGAACTAATCTCTCAGCATTTGGTCTTACTATGGGTACCTTCCCTTTTCCGCCCCTGCAACAAGTAACGATCCAAAATCGACAGACACGAGTTCTGCCGTAAGCACCAAAACCACTGGTGTAAGTGCCAAGGAAGCACCCAAAATCGAAAACGACGCCATCACAAAGCATGACAACGACGAATCCGAGGAAGAGGAAGAAGACATAACGATAGCCCCGCAACCATCGCAGCTCGTTCCAGTACGAAATGATTGGTTCCACTGCGATGAGGGTCTCAACTTCCAGTGCAGAATGACACTGGCTCTGCTTGGACTGCGGGACCAGGACGTTAGCTGCACGATCGTGAAGGACTCTAGCAACTCTTCGTGGGTTGCGAAGATTTCACTGGTCCCGCACCTTTGCTTGACTGAAGAGGAAATCGAAAGCAGTGCGGGTCGCTCCGACCTGCTCAGCTCAAAAGAATTGATGACAGTTCCACCCCCGAAAGGACAGGAAAAAGTCAAGAACGAGGAAACGAGTGCCTCAGTAGTGATCTCCAAAACAGGTGCCAAGCTGACCTGCAGATGCGCATCTCTCAGGAAGATTTTCGAACATATTGGCCATGCGTTACCGCAAGGGGCCCTTTCTGGTCTAAAGAGGATATTCGAGAAAATTTCGGAGGTTGACACCAAAGTGTCCCTTGATGCCGACATTCAATTTGAAAATCCTCCAAAAATACACGTTGACTTATTTGAGGTCAATGTTGGTGAGTGGTTGCATCTCAAAATGGTCACAAAGATGGTACCACAACCAAAACCATCAGCAGCATCACCAAAACCATCGGATGCCACACCTCCTCTTCCAGCACCAGAAGAACCGAATACTGAGCCCACTGCGGAGACAACTGCAGAGAAAACTGAGACAACTGCGACAACCAAAGTCGCTGAAAAACAAGAAACATTGCGACAGTTCTGCTTTGAAGGCAAAATTCGAATCCGCATGGGTCAAGTTGTGAACTTTGTTGACACCCTTGGCTTTCAGATCGCTGCAGGTGTATTGAAAAGGGTCACACAGAGTGGAATATTAGTGCTGTCAGATAGATCTCTCTTCCGCCTCAGTTTTGAACTTGATGTGGGTGGTGGGGAGGGTTTCCAGATGAAACGGTTAGATATTGCCGCTCAAGGTATTCATCTCTTTGGCCTTCCCATGACCATTGCCTCTACCTTTACTCTTGGAGATGATGTCCATCTTTCAGAGCTGAGATTGACGCTTGCGAAGCCAAACGTGAAGAGAGCGATACCAGAAAAACCGCCAACTCTGTGGAGCGTGATTCACAGCCTTAATCTACAACCTCCTGAATGGGTAGTGGAAATACTGCAAAAGTTCGAACTAAGCGAGTACAATTTGACGGTATTGCTTCAAAAGCACCAGACAAAAGATGCTGCTAAATCACCAGCAGCCAAACCACCGTTAAATTCCACACCAGAATCGGCTTCGGCACCGGAACCGAATTCCAACCCAGACTCCACTTCAACGCCACAATCGGATTCCAAAGTCGAATCAGCCTCAGCCTCAGCTTCCACACCACCAAAATCAGGCACGTCGCCCTCGTTTTCTTCGCTTTCACTTCCTTCAAAGTGGAAGGTAAGTACGTCCACTGCAATGCCGCACTTTGGCACCTCCGCACTCGGACATATATCAAGATAGCCTTTAACAACCTGACTTTGTCTGATATCATGGGCCCATCCTTTCACTACGATGGCGTACAGCTGTATCTCAACTGTTTCGAGTGGGTTTATGGTGCACCACTACCTCAGGACGAAGACGTCAGTTTTTTCCCATCCCCGCCCAAAAATCTCACCACAAGCACTGACAAGGCTACAAAAGTAGACGCCACCACCAGCAGCAGTTCTTCCTCAGGTGCCAACACAACAACCACAGAGAAAACAGCCCCACCTGACCACACCGGAGAATAATAACTTATTAGTTGTATCACTATCCAACAACATTGCCACGGGGAAAAAAAAAATGATGAGTCGTAGTCCTCCTGCCGCCATCTTTGCGTTGCACCAGGGACCGCCCCAAGTACTGCGTCCCACGTGGCACCTCCCCACGTGCTGTGCCCTGCCCACCCGCCGCGCAGCCTCTCTCCCCGCAACTCAAGGACCACTGCATGCAGGAGGAGGCAGCGGCGATTTGCCGTGCTGCGGAGGGGGCCCACCAGACGACAAGAAGAAGGAGGAGGCAGGTGAGAGGGGGAGGGAGCGGGGGCCGCCCGTAATTGCGCAGCGGGGCCAGGCCCAGGCCCGGGCACGGGCACGGGCGGATGCGTTCAGGATGGCAGTGAGGGGGTGGGTGAGGCCCCTCCGTGGGGGGGTTTTGTGGACGCCCAGACTCAACAGGAAGATATACTCGTACTCTGCGGTGGGGTTGTCTGTTCTTCTGCCTTGTACCGTACCTATCTCGGCTTTTTTTGGTTTTTTTTGTTTTTAGGATATATTGTTAAGACTGCGTGGACTAGTTTCTTCTCTGATATCTTTTGCCACATTTTCATTTCTAATGGAACTACTAGTATGTGTTACGACTACAAGTGGCAAGTTGAACTCTATCAGTAACCACGCTGTTGGGCTATTGTTACCATTGCACTTCTTCCTTGGCTGTTCAAGAATCACACAGGACTATGTGTTTGCCCCGAAAAAAAGAGCTGCAACCATGTTTGCAGTTTCTTCTTTTTCTATTCTCACAGCAGTATGTTATTCACTGTGTGACACACATTACTCAATAACACACAGTTTGCTGCTCTCCATTGCAATCGAAACCAGGGTGGAATTTCAGAAGCAGTGAAGTTTTTTTGGAGACTATGAATACCGAAAATATCAGTGATGTAATTGTACAGCCAAATAAACAACCCCTTTGTGTTTTATCCTTAAGGGTTGTCAAGTCCAAGGCAAACCATTTGTGAATAGAAGGGGTCCCATGAGGTTATAGGCCAAAAAATAGAACAGTATAAGGCGAGACGGAATTGTACTTCCAGCCCGGGCTTGACCTTTTTTCCCTTTTGTATCATCCCTGAAGTCACAGAATTTTGTGGCACACCACCAATAGAGGGGAGGCACTGCTGACAAAAATCTAGTGATGACTTGTACGTGCATGAAGGTGATAGCGAACGCAACAAGGAACAGCCAGTAACACACATAGGGAAGCACTTGTGGTGATGACAAGTAGGGATTGAGGCAGTTGCTACCAAAGGCAATGGTTGAGTGCTTGGTGGTGGTTTTTTGTTTAGTTGCGAATGCCTTGTGATGCACTTGTGCCACATAAGTTCTGAGATATGCCACAATTCCACATAGAGACATAATTACCATAGGTGTGGCTAATAAGAAGTTCGGAAGCTGCTTGGACTGATAGTAATGAAAGAATCCTTGATTCCTGAATGAATATAAGAAAAAGGCAGGCTGTCTATTCCCCTTGTAGTATGAGAAGTTACCAGTAATAGCTCTGAATAAATCCATAAAAGCCAGGTATTGTAGAATTGCACCATGACATGTCCACTGGAGCGGGATGATCAACTGAGCAATAGCGGTACCGTCCATACAGTTGTATACCAATGTAGGGAAGGGACATTAAACCAACGCGGAAAAGTGTGAACAACCAATGAGCACCAATTTTCTGATTTTGAAGTGAGGATTTGTAAAGGGAGACATAGTAGATACCATCAATCTGTGATACACAGTGGGAACGAGGAGATTGGAAAAAGGGAAAAAGGAATCCACAGCTTCAAACAATAAGAACCCAGCACAAACAATCCCGTTCCCACGCGTAGCTACCGTGAGTGCAAAAAAAACAGTACTCCCTGAATAAGGAGTTCAAGGTTAAAAAACGAATGGCGTGGCAGTACCTACCCCAAAACCTCTTTTTGTGCAGCATCAAACAAGCACCAAAAAAAAGCATTGCAAAAGGGCTTTCTGTGTATCTGCAGATGTAAATTACTAAAGCAGTTGGAAAGTGAGAGCCCCACATTGAAGACATGAATATGTTGGCAGGATTCAAACAAAATAATATGCTTGAACAGAATGCAATTTTCTCATTTTTGAGAACTGCCAGTGATAACCTGAGGCGTAAGTAAAGTAATATGATGGTTTTTTAAACCCTCATATAAAAGGGCTCAAAATACTTTCACTTGTATCATACCAGTAAAAGAGTACTGAGGCTAAAATAAAACAACAGTTTGTAAACAAAAAACCCGAAAGCATTGTGATTGTAAACTGGTTTGCTGGGAGCCATGAAAGCCCTATCAAAGATATAATTCAGTGCAGGCTTTCCACAGTAATATTAACAAAGCAAGAGCAAACGAATTTCAATTTTTCAAATTCATCCACCCTAGGATGGACACACATAACTGGGCTACCTTTTGACAAAGCCCTAACGCACAAAGGCAGCAACGGGAAAAAAGCGTGGGCCTGCTCGGTCTCATACCCCCGCTCCGAAATCCCCACAAAGTACACAGCGTCCCACGAGTGCAGCCCCTTCAGCCCCGCGCCTACGCCCCAGTCCACCCACGACCCGCCCCCCATAATAATGATTCCCCCCTCTCCCTCTCCCTCTCGCTCTCCCTCGCGAGGGTTGCTGCCACTGCGGAATGGCAGGCTCCCCGATGTGTCATAGTCGTCCACAAGGGAGTCCAGCAACACGCACGCCAGAAGCACCACGAGCCGCACCGACCCCGCCACCCCAGCAACTCTCCACGCTCTCGACAACATCAATGATGGCGTGACGTCGACTTCTCGGATGGAGGGTGGCACAGTTGTGCTTTGTGCCAAAAGATATTGCACCACAACGCCTACTGTAGGCATAGCAGTTGGGTGTGCTGTGGGTCCTTGGATTCAGTTAGTGAAATAGAAATAGCTTGCGAGAGGGCATGGAATCTTGTTCATGATTCCTGTGGACACAGGCAGAATTCAACAACAAACCAAACTGACAACAACGACCCGGCTTGAAGGTGAAAAAAAGGCTTTATGTTGAATAACGATGCTTTGTAATTCGATTTGTGGACTCGGTCACTAATGCCGGCACTAGACGACGTTGAACACTTTCATCGCATTCCCTGCAGCAATATTGTAGGCTGCCTGCGGCGATCGTTTCGCCACTTGGCGTAAAAGCTTGTGGTACCTCCCAATGGTTCGGGCATAGAAGTCTTTAGGCTTCCCCGTAACATCTTTCCAGTGGCCAGTCAGGTCACTCCCAATCATGATCCTGTCCGAATGATTGCAACAGAATCGTACCCAAGCTGGTATCACCTTGCCGTTCATTAGTATAAGGATCGGAACCAACGTCATTACCTTTGGTTCTTTGTCTTTCCGATGAATGCACATGACATCGTCATACACAACCCAACTGATGTCCACATAAAGGTTGTCATACTTTTGTATTGCCAAAGGGTTAATGAATGAAAATTGATGTTGGAGGAAAAAACCAGAGGAAAAACTGATGTCTCCAAGAATTCGATGTAGTCTTTAACATGAATTCCAAGGGAGATCCCAATGTGAGCCCACACTATTGGGAAATGGTATTTATGATTTTTGCAACTTTCAAGTGCTTGCTTTAGCTCCCAGAAATACCTCATGTTCCTCGGGGTCGCAGCTTCAATGTCTGTTGGCAGTGACGACCTTCGCCAGTTGTCATAATAAGTTTTATTTTTATTTATCTACGTACGAGATAACTGTGACATTAGAGATATTCTGGTGAATGAGCAATGGCAAGCTCATTTCTTCACATAATGCGAATATTGGATCCATTGCTGGGTGGGCAACCGCTTTTTTTCCCTTAGATTACTGTATAAGATCCTGCAAAATACATGCGGTTTCTTCACGAGTGAGCATCGTGAGGTAGTCATGCCGCAATAAAACTTCACCAACACCTTTCCAAAAACCAGGAGTCTGTTGAAGGCGCTGTCGGATGTATTCAACAGCATCAAGATCAGTGGGGTTAAATCCCACAAGAAGAGGGATGAATTTCTTTTGATCGGCTATGGGAAGGCGAGAAATTTGTTGTTCAATAATGTCATCAGTGTGGGCGTAATAGTAGCACCTAGAAGGAATCTGAGGGAAGTGAATAAAAAAATGACAGGGAAGGAACTTGGAATCGTCTGAAAGGTAGGACGCAGGACCATAGCGATCCTTCAAGTCGTGATATGTCAAGGGAACTGATAGTTTCGTGGGTGGATTTCATTTTGTGATTACGTTCACTTACCACTCTGGCGGGCAGTAGCGAGTGCATCAGGAGGAATTTCAGTCCAGTCAAAGCGTTTTTTTACCGGGAGACCAAATATAACTGAATGCGTGACATTACTCCTATGCATCTGCCTCACAAGCTCGTCGAAGCCGTCAGTCTGTGGAGAAAATTAAACTATAATACACGGTTTGCCAGTGGAGCACAGACCCTTTGGAGGAAGTCTACACCATGGATGTGTGCATCTACCACTGGGTGCGCCAAGCGTTCCACGGCACTAACATGTTCTGTTGGGCCTCTTTCAGCTGTGCAGATCAGGAAAAAAAACAAACCAAAAAACAACAGACCTGGGGGATTTCCCCTCAATAGTAAGGACGTTTCAGCAGCCATTCTCGCCAGTTTGGTCACGCACAGTTCCACCCTGTCCAGTGGCCACTGACTGAGGATCATCTCGTGGACCGGATCAAATTCAATGTTGGGTTTTTCAGCCGCTGCACCACTTTCTGCTGCTGACGTTGTTGCCATGAGCACGACGGTTTTTTTTTGTTTTGTGAACAGAAAAAGATTTGCGTTTAAAAGGAGAAGACTTTCGTTTCATCAGGTTCCAGCCTCGGAAGCCGTTTGGTTATGTATTCCAAGAAAACACGGTGTTTTGCCTTGTGGTTGCCTGTTGTTTGTTTGAAAAAAAAGTTGGCTCTAATCAAAAACAACAACCAGGTTTATTGCACAATCAAAATTTTGTTTGGGAGACATGGTGTGTGTTCCTTAAGCGTAGAACTGAGCTACAAAGGCTACAGAGTCTGAATTGGGTGATATGGCCGACTTGAGTTCCTCAATGGTGCAGAAGGTGGGCCACTCAAATGCCATGGTTGACGATGGCGCTTCTTGGTTGATTGTCATCTCACACCGTTTCAGGGCTCTTTCTCTCGAGGGTGAAAGGAGTGACAGAGCGGCCTTCAGAACCAGTGGGAATCTCAAGTCCTCATGCGATTTGATTTGAATGTCCAGGTTGCACAGCTCCAGTGCAAGCAAAACATTGCCATCTTTGTGTGACAGAATGAACCTGAAGGGGTACCCATGCTCATGGGTGTGAAGCATGTGGCTTCTGACATTTGCGGATCCCCTTCCAGCTAATTTCTGAGCATTACGTACAATCCAAGTGATGCCAGAAGCTCTTGATACCTGCTCTGTCAGTAGCGCTATAGTTCGCTGTTGCTCATTCACACACTTCACAAGGCAAGAGAAATGGAATTGCTGTGACGACGCAAGGTGCTCGGCATGAAGCTTGCGCTTTGCGGTGAAAGTACATCCAGTAACTTCACATTGAACAGTTGTTTCAGGGCAGTCATCTCTGACGTGCTTTTCCATTGTACTTCTAGGGGAACTTACTCCGCATCCACTTGGGCACGTGAGAGGAAGTAATGGGCAAACGGAACGGTGCTCTTCAAGCTTCCCGGATTCTATTTCAGTAACACCACAGGATAATGGGCAAGGAACAAGCTGATGTGGGCATGCTTTCTGGTGATCACGCATACTTTCTCTTGGGAGTGTTGCGTCACAACCTTTAAATGTGCACGCAATAGGTTCCTTTGGACATATTCTACGGTGGGTAGCAAGTGCTTCAAGACTAAATACGGCAGGGCAGCCCTTTGGACATTTCAATTGTAGTCTGCAGTTACTAAGAGCGAAACAAAAGCAGTGGGATTTCTTACTTGTTGTAGGAATTTAAGACGATCCTAGGAAGTGGCTTCATTGTCTTTCGGGTTATACTCTTCCTGCAGGTTGGGCAAGCGCTCCTCCCTGATCTCAACATGCTATCAATGCAAGAGCGGCAATACACAGTAGCCTGCAAGAAATAGAAGGTTAAAACCCCAAAGATAGCCGCACCACCAAAAACAGACCCACAAGCAAGCACAAGCAATCCCACAAGCACAGACACAAAGCCAAAACCTCGTCGTTCTCAGCGTGATACACGGGGTCCGTGGCCAACCTCAAGCACACAGGGCACAAGAACTTTTCCCTCTCAGCCTGGTCAACAAACAGCTCCAAGTCCGGCACCCTCGCCTCTCCCTCTCCCTCTCCCCCGCTCCCGGACCCGCCCCCGCCCCCGCCCCCGCCCCCGGCCCCCTTCTCCTTCCCCCCTTGCCGCTGCGTCCCCCCCTTGCCGCCCTTGCCTCCCCATCCCCATCCCCCTGCCCTCTTTGGCGCCGATGCAGCCCTCGTGTAGTCCTCGCGGTCCCCCACGACGTAGCAGTCGTCGTCGTCGCGGCCGCGCGGGGATCTCGGCATGTAGTCGTACTCGGAGGAGCCCGTGGAGGACGACGAGGAGAAGCCGTCGCGGGAGTCCTCCTCGCTGCCCCACCCCCCGCCGCGCTCCCCCTCCGAAGACGACGAAGACGACGCGTAGTGGTGCTTGTCGTGATAGTGTCGGTCTCGGTCTCGGTCTCGGTCTCTGTCGCGGTCTCGGCTCATTGCCTATTTGTCTCAACTTGGGGTTTTGTTTTTTTCCATTTGACTTGTAGGATTTGATGAGGCCAAGCGAAAGAGTGATGAATCGGATCCCAAAAAGTAGGGTGGACTTGGACAGTTTTGGGCTCCTCAGCCTACCTCCATCCAGTTGTCGAAAACGGGAATTCATTGGGGTAAAGACAGACTTTCTTTATCATCAGTGGTATGGATTCGTAGAAGAGTACAGAATAGGCTTAGGTGTTGTGTTGTAAGATTTTTTCCCTGAGGAGGGGGAGCAAGTCTGGTATTTCGTCTTCACTGAAGTGCCCTTTGTTGGGTAACTCATGATACTCTGAATTGAGGTTTTTGGCCAGGAGCCTGGCATCATCTACTGACACGACATCGTCATCTGGTTGTGAAAATGGCGGCTTAAGTTCGATTGGTAGATAAGGGGTAAATAGTATTACCGACTGAGTGAAGGTGAATTATCCAGTTGCAGTTCAACTTGATTGCACTCCAATTGAGCTCCCTGGTGGCTTTGCCTTGGGAGGCTTTTTCCTGCATTTTGCCTGTATTGCAAGGTAAAACTCTTTGAGAGAACTGAGGGCAGGTAATTTTGCTTACGCTTATCAAATTCGGTGGGACCACCTGAAACAATCACAGCGCCAAGTACCCGCTCAGTCCTGTAAATGTAAGTTTTGCGTATTAGGAAAAAGGAAACAACTCCATAGTCGCTAGAACTGCGTCAGCACCTGAAGAGTGGCCAATGAGAATAGTATCAAGAGGATTAGATCCTATGGACCCCTTTATACATGGAATCCAGGTCCTAAAAGTAATTACTATTGGTTCGGTTCAAGATAGATCGATGCACACTTACTTAAGTTTAGCATTGTTGGGGTCTGGAAGGTCCCGCCAACATACTCCTGTGCCACTGGCCATACTTGTTTCAACACCAAATTCTGATGCCAGCTCCCAAGCCAGCGATGCGTACCAATTTACTTTAAATGCGTGTACTGACCCAGAACACGGTGCAAATATGATCCGTTTCACCCCTCTCCTTGTTGAGATATCTGGAGCTCTGAGCAATACAAGTTCTTGCTCAACAGCTGCCCGAGAGCGGTCAAGTTGCGCTTCCATGCGAAGGAATGCCTTATCATCCATGTTTGCAGCCTTCAATTGATGTGCAGTCGTACCTGATGTGAGTTGGAGCGCTTTGTTTCAGTAATCCAGGCTGGATCGAGGTACAAGGGATTTGATGGAGTGTGAACAATGATTTGTGCAGTGGCAGAGTGTCCTAGAATAGTGTTGACTACACCTTGTAACACGGCATACCATTTAAGTATGCTACAGCCTCCGGTGTATTGCCACATGAGTCCAGTGCATCGCATTTTGCTCCTAAAGTGCAATGCTTTGAATTACGGAGAGGAATACTGAAAACTTGCCTTTAGAGATGAGAAGCCGCACCATCCCATTTTTTCCATTCTGAGCCGCAACGTGAAGAGGAGTGCGACCACCAGGAGTATAAATTCCCCATAACACTGAATCATCTTTCAAAAGAGTTATGGACTATAAACTCGGCAATATGGAGATACAAGTTTCCGCCTGCAAATTGGCGCCAATATTCAAAAGAGCAATCACATCTTCCTCTGTACCATTGGCAACAACTGTGTGAAGTGCCGTAAACTGGCAAAATTTAATATTCATAAGAAAGAGGAACTAGAATGACCCCAGTTTTAGGTTCTTTCCAGTCAATTTGTGCCTTGGTGGCAGCAGCTGAATCCCTGGCACACAAAGCCACTATTTCTAATTTTTGGTTGATTGTTTGACAATTGGGTACCGAAAAGCAAAACAAAGGAAAAGAAAAGAAGCAAAGCGAAAACCAACCGGCAAACCACTCTTGGTCACACATCGCCACCGAAGCAAACAAGTCAGGGGGCGTAGAAACGGGGTGCGACTGACGGTACCTCGACAAACCCTCACTCCCACTCATGTTGTGTCCTTATCTCTGGTTTTTTTTTTTGTTTTTCGTTGTAGGGTGGTTTTGTGAGGGAACCAACTTGCTCAGTCCCCCTTGGAGTTCCAAAACGGGAAAGAATAGATAGTGAGAAGTGAAGAAGGGGTCGTTGCTTGAGACAAGTGTGGTTGTACCCTCTGTTGCTTGCACAAGTGAAGCCCGCCAGAGACTGAACCCCTTTTCTTGTGTGCTTTTAGTTTGGTGTGCAAAGGAGAGGACGAGAAATTGTCTGCATTTCTCAAGTTTCCGGGCGATTTCCTGTGTTCCCCTTTTTCTTCGCTTCACTTTTTTCCACAAAATCGAATCGTTGTCTCATGGCATCCACACGCCCACGATGCGACAAGTGCGTGTACCCAATTGTTGTTGGCATATCTGGTCCCACTAGAAGTGGTACGGTGCTATTGTGGGATTGTGGTGTTTTAGTTGTGTTTTGGGTTGGTTTTGTTTTGTTTTTTTTCTTGTTTCTAGATAGTCGTTAATGATTCGGTAAGGCAAGTCGACTTTGGCCAGGTCACTTGCTACTCGCTACAAATCGAGGATTTCCGTCCCAATCATTCCTATGGACTGCTTTTTTAATGTTCTCCTCATTCCCTTTTCCCTAAACAAAGTCTGTGCAAATTATCTAGTAACTAGCTCTTCGTGGCAGGAAAATAAAATTGGCAAGGCTCACGTCAAGTCACAACTGAGGTTCCCAAACTGGGAGTGCCCCGAGGCAGTGGACATCCTTGAACTACAAGTGCATAGCTCTTTTAATTCATATTATACAATCCGAATCATAAAAACGAAGCTTCACTTGACTCTCCTCAGTTAGAAATAGAGCACCAAGTGGCACTCTCCACGAAACAATGTGCCGAGTGCAAAGCCCGGGGGACCCCACCGGATTCCCCTGTCACAAAGGAATCACGCCGCTGGCTGAGATACAAGGAAAACTGGGATGTGCACAGGGCGGAGGAGCCATTGAGTGACGAGAGGCAAATCGTTCTTGTGGAAGGATTCCTATTACTCATTGACAATCCTGTAATTTATAACTTTGACAAGAAAATTTTCCTAAGGTACATGGCCCCTTCGCCACATTATATTCACATACTCTCAATAGTGCCAATCACGGCGTTTGTCATGACCGGCGTATGTCAACAACATCTGTTCCTGAATCCTATTTTGATGCCATGATTTGGCCCAATTGTATCTAAGCTGTCCATCCATTTGCCGTCCGCTGCTAACATTACAAATATGTAGATATAAAATACAATACTCATTTGAAGAAATGGTGCCAGGATGGAATGGATCTGTGTGTTATTGATGCCACACTTTCCCCAAACGAAGTGGAACATGTTGCCGTAGAATATATCGAAGGGCGTCACACAATTGATCACAGTGAATCACTCAAGCTTCTGGATATTTCGCAAGTAGCACACGATTTCGACCAATCCCTCCTGCAGCCTATTGACTTCGACAGCCTTCTTCCAGTAAAAAGGAATAAGCCTTCATCCTCCAAAGCATTCTTTATGCTGGCCTCTGTGTCTTTGGTTATCCTGCTGTTTTCGTCAGTGCTTGTGGCACGAAAGTACTTATGATGGGCTATAATAGCAATTACAATAAAGTTTTTTTCCTGAACAAAAAAGAAAACCACAATTTTTATAACAACAAGTACAAGTGAAGGCAAAGTAAACCTCCACCTTTTCGGGATCGGCCGGAATTGTGTACATTTGTATGGTGGTGTGTGAATTATTAACTGCCGCTGTCAGTGTGTTGTGGTGAGGGTTGTTGAGTTGTTGTGGAGTAGTTGAGGTGAAGGTTCAGGTGCTCGACTGCCTTGACCGCTCCCTACGTTTTGGTGAGGAGCGAACAGCGCGAAGCTAGTTAACTGTAACCTGATCAATGGCATACTTCCACAGTCTCACGGCTTCTCTAATATCCTTGCAAACTCCTGTTCTTCTGTTATGACTGAGAAAGAGTACAAGACCCTTACCATGCCCATTCTCGTAGCATATTCCCAGACGCATCAAACTTTGTCCGTGCCCCTGGTCCGCAGCTAGCGCATACAGTTTGATTGCCTCTGTGGTATCTTTTGGTATGCCATCTCCAACTTCATGGCGTTGTGCAAGATAAAACTGTGCCCTAAAGAATATAAGAAAGCAGTGTATAACTTGATATTGGCGTTCCTTGGGTACCCATTCTCCGCAGATAATTTGTAGAATTTAACAGCTTCTGGAATATCCTGTCCATTACATTAACAATTCAGAAAGTGAGGAGGGATTAGAAAGATGCCTTCTGTACTCCCTTACCGTTTGCGTAACACACTCCAAGGCAGCAGAGCGCGCGTGCCAGACCGCGCTCTGCTGCTAGTCGGTAAAGGCGAACTGCTTCCTCTGGGTTCTTTTTGGATATTAAACATGTGATTTGTTTGTATTCGTAATTAGACTTACATGGCTTACAGCAACTCCATTTTCATAACATACACCAAGGCAACAGAGAGCTTGGGCTAAGCCCTGATCCTCTGATGCAGCTAACATATACAATTGTACAGCTTTATTTACATTCTACCCCCTGTGAAAAAAAAAAGGAAAAAGATACTAGAAGCACCTTTTCTACTCCACGTCCATTCTCATAACAAACGCCAAGCCAACACTGACCCTAGAAAACTATAAATAGGGAGTTAGTACAATCAAATAAACCTGGGCTAGGTTTTGGTCTGCTGCACACTGGTACAATCGGGCTGCTTCCTCGATATCTGTTTCAGTAAATTTGAGGAATGCTTCAAGTTGCTGTACCTTTCTTTACACCAGACCCGTGCTCATAACAGACTCCTATAAATTGTGAATTAAACATACTTACTCAAGAATCAGTACCTAGCCAGGCTTGAGCTGGGGCATAGCCTCTAGAAGCCGCAATAGATGCAACGTTCGCTGCTTCTGCACTATTGTGTCGCACGTTTCTTAACCATGATGCTTTGATGACAAACCAGGCGAGAGATGACGATTCTCTACTGAAGAAATGTTCAGCTTGTTTCTGTGCCTCTTGAGGGGCATTTTGTGCTCTTCTATTGAGCATTCCAGTGTGGTCTTTGAATACCGCATCAGCAGATGGCCAGTTGAAATTTCGTGGAAAATAAAGCCTCATTGCACGAAGTGCTAATATTGCTGGAATAAATGTTTCATCCAGGCGGAGAGATTCTTCCAGGAGTACTCGAGCCTGGGGTGTGTGCAGTGTGGCAATTGCTTCTGTAGTTAGTCTCTCTGCTAAAAAAAAAAAGTCAATATACGGAGAAAAGAAAGGGGTACTGACCTGTGCATGGAGTACATCTACTTATATCCAGAGGTGGGGCTTCCTTTATCAGAGTTGGTATTTGCCAAATCGAGTAATCAAAACAAACAGGAAACCTTGATACCAAGATCTATTAATGTTGCCAGAACTGTTGGCCTCATATTTATATCCTTATTCAGTAGCTTTTCAAGTAGATGCGCTGGTTCGGGAAAGTATGTAGATGGAATGGTCTCAGAGAGTGGCAAGTGTCTGTCTTCTTGTGTGTACTGTCGGCCAAGAACTAGATAGAATACAATTGTTCCCACACTCCATAGATCAATTTTGCTTAGAGTCGCTTGATCAGAGAGAGAGGATGAAGAGCATTGAGATGGATGAACAATGCCACAGAGGGAGCACGGAACGGCAAGAGATGTCGCAGTTCTAGGGCCTGACTCAACAGAGTTGACTGTGAGGACATCAGCCCTGTCAAACCCTCCAATTTGAAGTGTGCTATCAGGCGTGACAAAGAACGAATTTGGCCGCAGTGTTGTATGAAAAACGAAGTTTGTGTGTAGGAAATGTAGGCACTGCAACATTTTTACAATGAAATCAATTAGGTGTCCAGCAGGCATTCCCTGAATGGAGTGTAAGAGACAGGTGGGTAGCACGAGAAACCTGGTACTGAGTATCACTAAGCGAGTTTAAAAATGAATACAAGAAGCACTTGACAGGCACTCCCCCATTGATTGCTTGGGAAAGAATTGATGGAGGTATAAAACCTCGCTGTGATAAGGCCTCAAAAGGAGTGCCAATGAAAGGTCTTATGTCACTCGTGGTCGTTTCATCTGAGCTGGCTGTATTTTTATTGTCAAGTGGTTCGGTTGCCTCAGTTTGTTTCTCACTTTCAGGTGGCACATTGGAACTTTCCAAGTTGAGATCAGTTCTCATATTTGGCATAAAACAATGGCTAATGGAACGTTCATCGAGGACATCACAAAATGACCCGTGGAAAGGGAGAAGCAGGGAACTGGGTGGAAGATGGTAAAGGACCCACTCCTCGTACTCAAATGGGCACATCCTGTTTTTTTTCAAAAAAAATGAATAAATTAGTCAAGTAAATCAGTAACGTTCTTCACCTCGATGTTTGGTCAGTGTAGTTGAATATGACTTTCATTACTAGTGACACGGGCATTTCCGGCAAACCGGGTACAGTAGCAACCCCTTTGTTTATGTTATTTTTAGTGAAAATACAGCGTATTTAACAAAGCCCTCTTTTGACGGTATTTTTTCCAGAATTAAAAAATACTGAACAGATACGTGTAACGTGGTACGTAGCCTGGTCAGACTCTTGACTGCCAATCACAGAAACAACCTCGAAACAGGCGAGGAACGCACCAACCTCGCGTCGTGTCGCCGCTCCTTGCATAACACCGCAACTTCAAACGTGTGTATGTATAAGATCTCTACTAATATGCGTCAATGTCGCTTTCAGCACCACCCCCGGCACGTTTTCTTTTTCTTCGCGCGACGATTTTTTCTTGTTTTCGGGTAAAAGATTCCGGAACAAGTTGGGCTCTCGATCTATTGGCAGAACATCAATGGAGTTACTCAAACTTTACCTGAAGCGACAAGAAAAGTTGCATGGGATTTTGCCCTGTGTTGATGTGCTGTTTGGTTGGGGTCGTTTGTTTTCTTTCAAACTACACGTTCCTCCACATCTAAAACGAACTTTTCCTGAGGAAAGAACTGAGAAAAAGTTTTGATCATGGAGGAGCGTTGTTACATGCAACTAGGAAGAAAGCCTATCCCCACCTTGGGCTTTTAATTCTTCGTCGAGTTCATACTGCTTCAGCTCCTGCTTCTGTGACAACTCTGCTACCACACGTGAAGCTTCCTCAGCAGATTTGCGCTTTTTCTCAACAGATTTTTGCTTTGCCTCTGCAATTGCTTCGGCTGCCTCACGTAGTTTTATGAGGTTATCAAGTTCCGATTGGAGTGTTGCAATTGACTTCCGGGCTGCCGTTGCGTTTGATTGCTCAGATTTTACTGTTGGTGCAGCAGTAGTAGGGGCATTAGTAGTTCGTGGTCTCTTTGTTTGCGGTTCCGTTGCTGATTCACCCACAAATTGGTTCCCATACACCGATGTAGTGTTGGAGGTGTTGAGGAATGCTGATGCTGCTGATGACGCGATAGAAGCAGTGCTGGGAGGAGGAATGGGTGCAGGAAAAGTGGGAGTGCTAGTGAAGGTAGGGGAGGGGTCTGTGGAATTGTTAACTGGGGTGGGAATGAGGGAAGCCGGGACGTTAGTTGCAGTGGGAGGCGGAACGGGAAGAGCGGGAGAGCTCGTTTGTGGTAGTGGTTGTGACTGTGACTGTGATTGCGATGACGATTGCGATTGCGATGGCGATTGTACAGCGAACGGGCTGCCGCTCTTCTTACCCGGAACTTGATAGAGTGGTGAAATTTGGTCAGCATTTACTGAAGGAACAGACCCGGTCGTATTGGAAACGATACTGGTGAGTTGGTCTGGTATTCCTGAAGAAGCAACTGGCTGTAAGACTGGTACTGGGGTGTTTGGACTAGCAGAGATATCTGTACTAGTACTACCAACGGTATTGACTTGCGCAGTAGAATCTATTGGTGCGCCAGGAGCTGGTGCTACTGTTGGGGGACCTACATTTACTGCAGTACTTTGAATTCCCTCAGCAATTCCCCTCGTAGGATTATGCTTTAGTATGAAGTCGTACAGCTTTACAGCGAGTTCACCACCTGATGCAATTTGTGCCTTGGTGCAGGCTTCCTTCAATTGGGAATCCTTCATGGAGTGAGAGCAGATATGCTCAATATATTTCAGGGAATAATGGGTTTTGTTCTTGCAGCCTTTTGCGATTACTTTCTTATTAAAACACATAGAGGTGAGCTCGTCCTTCGAGAGCTTCTTTTTCATCAAAGTCAGAGCTTCTGCGCCTGATGGGTCCCTAAGCAGCTGTTCGATAATCACCTCATCACTAATTGGGTTTGGCACAGGGCGTGCTGAGTCACTCGACTCTTCAGTCTTGGTATGCTTTGAGTTTTTCCTCTTTTTTCCCGCATGTGGCTTCTCCTCAGAATCGGACCCGTGCTTCTTCTTCGGCTTCTTATCTCCCCCCTCGTCGGCGATCGACTTCTTCTTCTTCTTGCCAGACTTCTCCTTCTTGACTTTTTCCTCCTCCTTCTCCTTTTCCTTTTCCTTCTTCTCCTTCTTCCCCTTCTTCTCTTTCTTCTCCTTTTCGGCTTTCACTCCGTCGGCGCTCTTCTTTGGCCTCCCCGCCTTGGCGCCTGGTTTCCTCCCCCTCTTGGCAGGCGTGCTCGCGGCCGCAAGCGCCGCCGCCGCCGCCGCTGCCGCATTGGTCGCGGCCTGTTGCTGTTGCTGTTGCTGTTGCTGTTGGAGTTGGGGTTGCCCCGGGCTCATCTGCATCGGCTGCTGGGCGCCCATCGGCATTATTCCCATGCCCATTCCTATTCCCATTCCCATGGGCATCTGCATGCCGGATGTGGGGTACGGCATGGGCGTCTGCTGCATCGGCTGCGGCATGTGCATCGTCGGTGTCATGGGCATCGGCTGCGGCATGGTGGCGTACGCGAAGTACTGGGCGTTGGCACCGGGGGGCATGCTCTCCATGTTGGTGCGAACACTATTTGTTTTTACTCCGAAGGAGACTCGGCGGGATCGGGGTTGTTGGTGGGTTTTTTTTTTTTTTGTTGTAGCAAAAAAAAAACTCGTTTTTCGCACTGGAGAGGAGATCAGAGAAGAAGCACCTCGCCAACGATCAGATTCTGAAGCCTCAGGGGTGCCAGCAGCACTATGGCTAAGGAAACTTGGGTTGGGTTTCAAGAAAAGGACAGACTGTTCGACTTCATCTTCCAGATCTCATCAAATTGTCTTGCGTTTGAACACACCACGCCATGTGCGATTCGCTTGGCCACTCTATATAAATACCGGTGTCAATACTTCTTACTGAGTAGTTTAAAACTCGCAGGGCAGCTGCAACGCAAAAGGTTACTTTCAAGATCACTCTGACATCTGATGTTAAGCTGCCTTACAAAGTGTACGTCCGTTTATTTGTTTGTTTTCTTTTTGGAGGCTGACTGTCGTGTATAACATCGATATATCTCTATTATGAACATTAGCCGTGTGTTTCTCTCATTTACCAACAAAACACTATTACAGAATTAAAGTTGCCGGCAACACCCCTTTTTCTGCCGTTTTGAAATTCGCAGCTGAGGAGGTACCTTGTTTTTCGTATTTCTATCAAATCCTAACCACTTGTTCAAGTTTGGGGTTGACTGGCACAGCACAGCTATCCTCTCTAATGGTATTAACCAAATACCAAAAATAAACAACATAAAACAAACCAACAAACACACAAAAAAAGATGGAGTTGGTATATTGCCTACACAGACTGCCAGTGAGGTTTTCCTGAAGTACGGGTCTGACCTCAGATGTATCCCAAGAGACAGAGTTGGCTCATTCTAATTGGATATTCAAGCAAGCCTTATACAACAAAACAAGTATTTGGGTGATTGATCACTCCAAAACAAAAACAACTCTTTTTACTTACAACTGTAACACGTTTTACTCCTGCTGTTGGCTCGTTAATATCGTGCTGGGCTTTGTTGAAGGAGCCTTTGTTCTACTCCCATGTGGTTTGTGTGGTGTTGAGGATGCTGCTGGGGAAGTCAGTGGAGGCGTTGTTGCAGTGGGTCTTGACAATAGTCCACTTTTAGCTCCGCCTGGTGCTTTGCTCCCATCCTGTGTTACCCACATTGAGTGGGTATGTATGTTGGAAACAAACTGGGAAAAGGGAGTGCTTACTAAGTCTGTAGAGGGCATTACGACGGACATATGCAGTGATTTTCCACTTGTAACGGCAGGGGTTTTTTCTGCGAGTGGTGTCTTGTCTAGAAGTTCTTTCAGTCTGAGGATTTGTGAGTTCATTGGGGCACAGTAGAACGTTGTACTTTTTCAAAAACTGTTGGTCGTCTTCTGCTGTTTCAGAGGGCTCACGGAAGTCCTAATTGGATTAGTTGGAGTGTCAGAGGGGAATTTACGCACTGCTCGTTTTGTTGAGGTGCTCGGATCTTTTATGACGGTTTCAAATGGAGCATTGGGATCAGTAGAGACCTATGTTGAACACTTAGAGAAGTCTTAAAGGTCTTCTAGTCGTTTTTTAACATCAGGAAAACCTGAGGGCGTGTCTGAAAATCGAGGTCAATTTTTGCCGCTGAGTCCCAACCACAGGGTATAAATAACCTTTCTCTGTCCACGATGTTTACTTTGTGCTCGAGATGGATTCCATAGAGATGAAACAGAATATAGTCAAAAAGAACGTCGGTATTCGTCTGGCGCTTGGTTGAACAAAATACAAGTGACGCCCCATCTTTTTCGAAGTTGTGAGAAAATTAACAGATACTTTGAACGTGAACCTTACATCTAAGGCAGATGCGCCTCAAATGGAGCTCAATAAAGTCGAGGTAAGGTTCTGATAGGCCCATCCCTTTTAGGAATTCTACCTAGTTGATGATTATCCTTCTTCTCATTCGCCTGCAGAAAAACCTTGGAGCATGCAATGATAATAGGTATGCCCAAATTCTGAGCTAAAACGCCAGGAGGAAGGGGTACCAGGGACTATTACAGTAAATTAATGATGATTTGAAGGGCAAAAGCGCACCTGGCCCTCATATCGAAAGTTATACTTCCTCTTCAGTGGGTTAGTGCCAGCATCAGGTGGAGAATTATATGCCTGCTCAACATCAGCGTAGGTCAAGAATCTACAATGTACTAAAGGGGTCACAAAGATGATAGGTTCGGGGTGGCTTACATGTTTTTTGGTGAGTGTCCATCTCTTTGGGTTCCATATTTAGGTTTGTTATATGTTCCTAGGGAGGAGTAAAGGAAGCCTTCAATCATAAGGGGCTTTACTTGTAGTACACTCAACCATTTGGTGAGAGATTGGTTCATATTCCATGGTTGTTGGAAATCAATAACAATCAAAATGACAGAATGAGCGAAATTTTCCTTTGTCAATGCGAGATTGAGAAGCTTGCTGTGCTTAGGGTCACCCTCAAGGTCCCACACATTTAATGTCATCAAATCTCACGCCGGGGTAAGTCAATCTTCCCGAATAGGCATCAAGTGATACCTTCTCCCTCGATTTCAATGTAATTGTAGTCCAACCCCAAACCAGGATGAGTAGGATCCTCTGAAAGGCCCTCATCAAAACTTCGAATCACCTCAGACTTACCACTCCCTCTATCTCCTAAAAATAACCAGTTACACAAGACAGCGGGGGGGGGGGGGGAAAAAAAAAAAGCAAAGGGGACAAAGACGGTAATAATGTTCACACCCAAAACAATGATGTGCTTTGGTTCCTCGGTCGCAGTCTTCATCCTGCTGGCTTCCCTCAACAACTGACACCACGACGAGCTGCTCATAGACGCCGAGCCAGACGACGACGAGGCCGAGGCCGAGGACGAGGACGCCGTCGCAACCCCGGACTCGCCCGCCGACGACGACAGCGAGGATGACAGGGGCGAAGACGCCACCAACAGAGGGGACGACAGCGGTGAGCGTGACGACGATGTGCGCATTGCCCCGGCTCGCCCCCGCTAAATCAAAAGACAGAATTGGGGGAACCGCCATCAAACTGGGAGTCTCCCTCTGCGGAGACTGAACCGCAGTGCACGAGGAGGAAGGAGATGCACAGCGTATGATCACAACAGACACATCCTCAGTCTTCTACAACACATCACATGCAATTCTTTCGGTTTGGTGTTCTCATGACAGGAGGCTGGTTCAGACAGCACTCAGGTTAAGTCAAGAGCTCTGCGCGAGTCTTGTGGGCTGTATGGAACTTGTGTTCAGCTCCATTTTTGATGAAAAGCCCCCAAGAACCATGGCCACCAAGAAAGAAAATGTTCAGTAAACAGTACAAGGTGTGCAGTGGTTAGTATACATTGCAGAAATTGGGGACAAGCTTCCCCTAGAAGGGAAGAGGTCCAGGATCATTGGTTGGGGAACCCTGGCGTTTGGCTTGGAAGAGCCATTTGAATCCCATGGGATTCAACTCAATCAGTCAGAGTGTGATGTAGCATTTTTCTTCCTGTCAGGGAGCGCCGTGAGAAGCTGCTCCGCTTGTGTGTTTTGTAGAAAGAACCGAGTGACAGCCTCGCCAATGAAGGAGCCAATTGCACCTCCTGCAAAAGCACCTATCCACGGGTGGCCCACAAAAAGTCCAATTCCTGTGCCAATTCCAACCCCAACGGCGAATCCAACGGAGCGGCCGATGAGTCTCTCCATCGCAGCAACAAATCTGGCCTTCTGGGCATCATAATTCTGGTGGGGCAATCAGTGATGAGTATTTGGTGTCTTTATAATATAACATATAGATTTCAAATACCTCTCCTTTCCACCAGGCAATGAGTGCTGGACTCCCGTGCACTATCAGTGTGAGGGCCAAGTCTATAGCAATAGACGCAATAGCAACACCACCAATTGAGGTGCACCGCGGAAGCCACACATTGCACCCTGTTATCAGGTAATCGACGCATTTGAGAGCAAGCTTCCCCAGATTAACTATCATCATTTTGTTAGATGGCCATATTTCAGGCGAAAGTGAGGCTCACTTCCTATGATGACTGCATAAGCAGTCATAACAAAGAATACATCGAGGCAGGTCAACATTAAATTCAATGTCTGGAGGCAGAAGTTTTTCCCAATTTTCAGGAGAGTTGCCAGATGTTCACAGTTATTGAACTGAAATGAATAGTTATTTCGAGTTGGAATCCTACTTAATTATCAACCAGAAAGTTGTAGAATCCCACGTCTATTGTATCATCCAGGGCTTGATATGCCAGAGTTAGAGTTTGATCAGCACCAAGTGTCATCCCATCTGGATAAATCACCTGGGCACTTTTAAGGACCCCACAAAGGAGATAAGGAGTACCTTATACAGATCTCGTGGCCCACTGGGCCGTATAAATGTTGATAGCGAAGTCAAAACTACGGCAAACACTGTGCTTCATAAGGTGTTCGGAATTAATGTAAAGGTGACTGTCAGTTTACCTCCGTCCTGTTTTGTATGGTGACATACAGTGGGGTCCTCTCCTGTGTCAACTGAAATCACAATCCCATGATGAGAAATACCATAGGCCCTCTTGACAACAATATGGTCACTTGGTTTGAGATCTTTCCATGCTTCCACTGGTTCGAATCGCACTTGCATCATATTCCATAGCTCGTTCCATTTCATTTTGCTGGATATGTCTGGGGAACCCAGGCAACATGACGCTGCCCAAAGATCAGGTCTGGCAGTGAAGTGTGAGATATTGGCACCATTGGAATTTTGGAATTTAACCGGTCAGATACTGGCCCCAAAATACTTTGTTTCACATTCTCTACAATTGTATCTGCAAACATAATTGCAGTTCTATATATCACCCTGTTATAGTACAAGAAATTTAGAAGGAAAATGTATGGAAAAGGCTAATCACTTGGAGAGGAGGAATGCGCCTCCTGAAACAAAGTCATCAAGGCTCGTGGTTTGCCACTGTCCCCATCCCACCCAAACAATATCTTTCGGGCTGATAGCAATTCCTATTTGTTGTTATTTGCTAGCTGGTTGTTGATTGTTGTGGCTATAGCGCCATAAGGGTAAAAAAAACTAAAAAAGGACAATAGGGTACGATCTCTTCGCTCAGTCCCATCTCTTACACACAAGAAATGTTCTCCAGGACGCGGAATTATGGTAAGCTCACATGGCTCACACTCATAATACCGTCTCGCCATAGCTATAGAACAAAAACATAGGCTTGCGTTAGTAAAAGCAGGACCCATTTCATAACTCACTGCGATACTTATGGGAGACTTGATCTATCGGAGGTTCCGTTGGGGAAGTTAAATCGACCTCTACTGCTGCCATTTAAGATGCCGTTTGTTTATGTCTCGTGTCTGGCCTCAACAGTTTGTAAAAGTCAGTAGTAACGTATTTTCTCTTCCGAAACCAACTGGCGCAAAGCCAAGTTGATATTTCTTTTACAGGAAGTGGAAAGATCTGTTTTTACAGCGTGCCGGATAAATTGAGTGGTGGGTGATTGACGGAGAGGTGCTTGGAGGTACCAAACGCCGAAACAGCATTTGTTTGTATAGGTACATATTTGAGCCTGTCAGGGCTTCTGTGATAAATGTTTTTGTATCAGAGATAGTTGTGTGGGGTAGGTAGTGGGGGAACAAACTAAACCTGGAAGAGGCAGACATCCACTCCTCGGAGGAAGAGCGAAGTAGACGAGGCCTGCAACCGGCGTGAGGTGGTTGAGACACAAACTTCCTGCCGCGAAGGAGGAGCTCTGTATCGTCCTCGACGGAGATACTGCTGTCACAGCTATCTGTTAAGCCAAGTCCCAGCTCATCCTCAAAGCTTAGACTATTGTCGTATTCCTCTTCATCATCGGTGATAAAGTTTTCATCATCAGAAGATCCTCCACCGCCGTACATCATCTGATAGGGTCTGGGAGCTTTAGAAAACAATAAGATCAAAGTGCCGGATTTTGATAAGAGGCTACCTGGGGCTCTTGTACGTAACTCCATCCCAGAAATCTGTCGCTCAAGGGTTTTTGCTTGCCGTATTATTTTTCTAACTTCTTCTTGAATATCATCCAGACTGCGAGTCAAGGTTAAGAGTTGTACCAGAAAGAAAAGTATACCTATCTTGCAGTCCTTGCCACGTTTGCGGTGATGTGTTTGGGATTCTACGAGATAGAGAGTTTCGCCGAGCTATGCCCTTCTCAAGACAGCTACCCAAAATCAATATCGTATTTGTTAGGAATTTTGTTTTGAACCGTTCTGATTCTTTATTGATACTGGAATCATCCCAAGCATGAGAATCTGAGCGTGATCGATGATGCTTGCCATCAGGTAACAAGTATTCCTGAATTTCCATCAGAATACATGGAAATGTGTTGTGCTAACCCACAGGTGAGAGTTCGGAAAGGTGTGAAGGTGTGTTGCTTGTCTGAAAGGAACTCCCGTATCTTCCTTCATTTGCTGAACTTGATTAAGATACAGTGATAGCTGGAAGTTTTACCTGCTTTTTGGTAGGCATGTGTGCTCCCATGTACAGGAGTGGTCCCTTGACTGGGACCTAGTTGAATTGAAGGAAGACTAGCATGTTCGTGAGGTGCTGCCGAGCCTGGGGCTTGCGGGGGTTGCGGTGGCCACTGGGAATCAGAGAAGGACCTTTGGTGATGTTTATCCAAAACAGACGCAGTAGCCGTGGGCCATTTTGGTTGCCCGGGTTGTTCAATCGGTATGGGTGGTGTTGGCAGTGATAAAAACGTATTGTTAGGAGTGGGCGTATTTGTGGAGGCGTTGATGGAGGTCAAATTGCTTGATGAAAGGTGCTTGTGAAGCTGAGAAGGTTCTTGCTCAAGTGTGCTGATGCATTTTGTGTCAGAAAGTGGATATAAATATGGGATGTTGAACTCTTCATCAATAGTTTGGGTAGAGGCATCAGTCAGGGTCTGCGATATTATTGGTACCACGCTTTTTTTTGACTTTGGTTTTACTTGAGTAGTAGCATCTCTGATACTTGGAGACTTGGATTCCAAGTCCTCAAATAAGTTACTACTTTGTGCATGCTGCCGAAAGTGATCCTACAGAAGTTAGTAACTCTACACCATGAGAGATTACCAAATAAATACCTGCAGTTTCTGCTTCAACTTTTTATACTCCACTGCCTGATTGGGCACTACTGTAGTTGATCTGTTTCGTAACAATTGTTAGAATAACAAAAAGTTGTTAAGAGTACTTGGTAGCTATAGGGGACATTCGAAGAACGGGCAATTGAGAGGCAGGAAGCGGGTGTGTGAAGCCGTGACCATTCCAGCTTTTTTTTTTTTCAAGTTAAATGTACGTATTTTTGAAGAAATGTACTTGGTACTGTCACTTGGCTAGAAAGGAGGTGGGAAAAAGAAAGGAAAAGAATAAGTTACTTGTGTTGGTGGCATGTGCTGTAGTGGGCCCAAAAGAGGTCGCAGTGATGGAGGGGTCCCTGGAATGGCACTTCATATGGAGAAAGAATATGTGTCAAAGCGGGAAGTTTTAGGTACCTTCCTTTGTTCCAGAGGGGCTCTCTACCTGGAAGATAACCAAGTGAGATTCATTCGCCAAAAAGGTAAGATTGGAACCTTGCGGCCCGTATTTTGCGGCAGACTGGCCTTTACATAGCTTCTTTGGGACCCAGAATTTGAACCAACGGAAGGGAGTTTGCACATATCATGTGAAAAGCCCACCGAAAAAGTCGGAGTAGAAGTTTCATTTTCAATTTCGCACTCGGCGCCACTGCCAAAACCATCGACGTACGTAGACGGGGGCGAGTGCGGCTTGAGAGTTTTCGACTTTTGCGACGAGCCTACAGACGGCGCGGCCTGGTCCAGTCCGATCTCGAAAGCAATTCTCCCAGAGAAATGAGAAGGCGCAGTGTGATACTTACATTCCCGGCCGCCGGGGGCACCGCGGTGGTGCTGCTGACGAAGACGGTTGCACAAGTCACTGACGCTGATCTTCCCTGTAGACATTTTTTCAACGGTAGGCAATTCTCCCAGATCTCACGTTGGTTACGCGCTGTGATGTTTATTTTCGGTTCACTTCTTACAGATCAAATTGCGAAAAGGTTCGTAAAACACTTGAAGAAACGAGATTCATTAATTAAGAGATAGATCAGCCCACGTTCCCAGGCCGGCAGTTGGTGCCTTGAGGGACGTTTTCCCCTGCTCGGAGCGTAGGCGCGAGTGTACGTTGATGTCTGTGAATCAAGAAAATAAGGGAAAGGGAGCGACCTAAAAACACGAAGAAGGGAAGAAGGTGAAGATTGTCAGCATGAAGCTTGACAATGTGCTTGTCGGGGCAATGGACGATTGCGTGAGCGTACTTCTCAGAAATGGTGGGAGCGCTGTCGTGGTGCTGTCCGACTTTTTAAGGGAGAAGAAACGTATTTTCACATAATGCTGTGGTTTCCCAATGTTCACTGACTTCTCCCAGCATCAATGTCAAGCGAGATTCACTGGTAGGTTGTGTGATTCAGAAATCCTGTGGCAGGTTCTTGAAATGTGCAAGCGCTCTTCACTCTCACATTTCCCGCCTCGCTCGGGAAGATCCGACACCCATAAGCCTAGAGCGATCTGTTCCTCCTGATGAAAAGCCTTCACGAAAACGTCCGAGAATCAACGCGATTCGACCCAAAAAAAACCAAAAACCAAAAACCAAAACAGCGAAATGGGGCGTGTGTGCGTCGCAGTTTGGGTGTCGCTGGTGTTGTTGTTGGTTGCCCCCGCGAGCTGCGTCAACTCCACGTCGGTCTCGGTGTCTGTGGTGCTCTCGTCGTCGGCGCAGTCGTCGTCTTCTTCGGAGCCGTACGTTCCGCCCGAGAACTACGAGTGCGCGGCGGCTCAAGAATTGTTCCCGCCCGAGGGGCTGTGGGCCATGTCGGTGGCTGACACGCCGGCGTCTAATGATGTGTGTTGGGGAGGAGACTATATCAGTGCGTAGTTGTACTTGTTTATTTATGTGTATCTTTTTCCTTCTCCCTTACCTGGCTGTCCTGTTTGGGTTTTTTTTTTTTTTTTTTTATTGATGTGGACAACAGAGTTCTCAACTAACTTGGGATTTTATTTTTGATTTTTTTTTTTGGTTTTAGCTCTTTACTATAAAGTGAGAGGTCTTGCAGACAATTTCTTACTGATTTCTTTCCAAAGTTCGACTACAGTACTAGAACTTATATCTGGGGATTGCAGTGAATGCCTCGACTCAGTATCCTTCTACTCGAAAATTGGATGCTACTTAGCCAACTCTAGGGTATTGGAGAATATAAAACAATTGCCACAGAGGCTGACACAGATTACATTCTTACTGTCAGTGGTTTAACGTCTGACACATATGGCGGATTTAGAATCTGGGTGGAATGGGAATGTACCTTTCCACCCTAGTTAACAATCAACGGCAAACCCAAACACAACAACAAAAACAGATCCTGTTCTGTCTTCATCATCACAGTCATCACACTCACCTTCATTGTCTGAGTCAGAATCTGTATCACTGTCATCATCTCACTCTTTATCACTGTCGTCATCACTGTCCGAGTCCACATCCGAGTCACCTTCCTCATCAGGTTCATATTCTAGGTCAGAATCCCAGTCAGAATCATGGTCATCTCTGTCATCTTCCGAACCACGATCAACATCATCTTCCTATCAGAGCTCCTCCTCATCCATTTCACAAGAATCCGTTTACAGTCGCACAACACCGTGGTGGGCCTGGCTAACACTTGGCCTTGCTGCTGTTATCATGGTGGTCGGAGCAGCGGCGTTTGTAGTTTGGTCAGTGTACTCGTATTACCACAACAGATACACCATGCTCAAAGAGACAGAAGCTGCTCAGAATGCCTCTCTGTAGTTTCCTCTGTATTTTGCATACACGTACAACTCGTTTTTCAAGTTGCGTCAAATTGTCTGCTACTTGATCTTCGAAACAAACAAATCTACAGGCGAAAAAAGAACAAACAAAGGATGGACGGCGGGGCGCGAGCGCGCGTCATCGGGGTAGTGGCCAACGAGCTGTTGCAGTTCACACATCCCGCCGACTTTGTGAGCATGCTCGAGGCACTGCAGGTCCATCCCCTAATCGAGGCGCAGCTGCTCAAGGGGCTGCTCGCGGTGCCGCTGGTGGACGACTACAGCAGCGCGCGGGACCGCGACGGCCTGGCCGCGGCGCTGGCCGAGTGCATACGGCGGGACTGGCGCCGGGCCGCCCGCTGGGTCGTCGAGGCCCGCGGGTGCCTGCACGCGCGGCCGGCGGCGGGCGGGGGCAGGGGCCCGCCGGGGGTCACGGGCCGCGGCATCCTGCAGCGCGTGGTGTACGGGTGCGCGGGGACGGCGGCCGGCGGCGGCTGGGGAGCACTCAGGTGCGTCGTGGAGCTGTCGGGTCTGGAAAGGACCGATTTGACTTGGAGCGGGAACCGGCTGCTGGTTGAGGCTATGTCCAAGGGAAACATTGCGGTAATTTCGGATTATTTTATTATATGTGGGGTTTGCTTTTTTTTTTTTTTTTTTTTTTTTTTTTGTGTGTGTGTGTGTGTGTTTATTGTATTGTGTGTGTGTGTGGTGTGTGTGTGTGTGTGTGTGTGTATTATTATTGTGTGTGTGTGTTGTTGTGTGTGTGTGTGTGTGTGTGTGTGTGTGTGTGTGTGTGTGTTTAACTGGATTTGTTTTGTTGCAGCTTACAGCGTGGTTGAACAATAAATATGGATTTTCACTCATTGACTTTATTGGTTGTTTGGAAACAGCATCACCAGTGAGCATCTTTTGAGCAATTTCTTTTATTGTATTAATCTGTAACTGACAGATAGCCATGGAATGGATTTTGGAACAGTCTTGGAACGAACCACTTGTTGATTTGTGGGTGAAAATGGTCACTTGTGCAATGAAAGGAGGGCACCCAGGAGTCGAAGTGATCAGAGTTATTGAAAAGTGCCCAACTGAGACTGCTTCAACACACATCCTCGAATTAATAACAGCTGCATGCCAGTGCAAACAAAGACTTATTGTGGAGTACTTACTTCAAAGTAAAGCCAGCATCAACTCTTTGTGGAGAGCTAGATTTAATCCCGCGTGGCTCGGATTCATGTGTGAGAACAAGTGGAATGACCTTGCCCATGGAATTGTACGCCAAAGTGAACTGGAAATAGATAGTGCTTTAGTGGGGACTGAAATCCAGCAATGCCTATACAACTTTTGTAAGGCATGCGACTGTGAAATGATATGCTGGTGGGTGTCACGCTTTGGCAGTGCTGGAATAAGTCTTGACATTGAGGAACTGTTACATTGCTCCCTTGGAAACCTTGAGACATTGAAGTGCGTGTGCAGCAGCTTCCACATTCAGAAAGAAGATATGGAGCTCTTTCTTAGTTCAGATTGCAAAAAACACGCATGGCCCGTACTCCGAGACCTCTTCGTTGAAAAGCCCCTTGCAATGACAAGATACATAATGAAAACCTTCCAAATCCCAGTGAAGTTCTTTGGAATCACTTCAACAAACTGGGCACTCCACGAACTGTGCCGCAAGCCGGACACTGAATTCCCCGCCAAGGTGCAGTGGTATATTCACATTGCACACCAGCACGGGTCTGCATCAGCAAGGGAAAAGCTGCAAGAGTGGATGCCAGAGGGAATGGGCCCGCGGCTCGGAGTCATTGCAAGGGCCGTTCTGGCATCACAAAGTGCTCCCACAAAGTGCCCTGCCTGTGAACTCTTTTGGGAGGTGTACAACAACACCTGGCCCGCTAAGTGGAGGACCTGATGAGTGCAATACCTATTTGTGTCCTCCCACAACGCTCTAAACAAAGCACAGACGGAAAAAATTTTTGTGCATAGCCTCATTTTCCGTTTTTGGAAGGTTCTCCTAACTCCACTAAAGAAACCGAAGGCAACCAAAACCAAAGAAAAAAAAATAAAACGCGAACCAATGACGGAGTGGCAGGCGCCCTTGTTCTCGGTTTGTGGTTTTTGCCTTCTTTTGTTCGTTGCTTCTCTTCTTTAGCGTTGTAGTTATTCTCACTTTAATACACAACAGTGTAAAAAGTGCAGCTGTCGATCATGTATGAATTGCTCGTTTCAATGTGGAAATACCTAGTATTAACACTTTTATCAGTCTGCTATGCTTTTTGTTGTTCGTCCTGCGCTTCAGCAACGGCTGTCAATGTATGGCCCATTTCTTTTTTTCCTTTCTTTTTTTTAGCTGCAGCACTGACTCTTCCCAGAACTTCGACGATACAAACTGGTGTATTGCGTGCATGTACTCCTCCGCCCCTCTTGTTCGTAACCACATCCGCATGGGCTACGGAATCGAGGTACAGTCAATGCCCATCTTTTTATTTTAGCTTTATCTTCACCCTTTCGTTTCTTATTGTCCATTCTGAATTGTGACTTTCCGTTTTGCTGTAGCGTGAACCCTAAGGGATTAATAAACTTGCCCGCATTAATCCGGAACAACTAACAACACTAACCAACCAACAGGGGACCTATCTTCAGGACGCGTTGATTGGGTGCCTCCTTCCGTGGTGCTCTACATGCCAAGTGCTTGAGGAGGTCAAGAAACGTGGTGCACCTCCAACAGCCAAACACATGAAGAGCTAACTCGCAAGATGTCCCCTATTTATGAGCCACCACAAAAACGTCAAGAACCACTTGTACATACACCCTCATTGAACCAATAAATCAAAAGAAAGAAAGCTCCAGCTTCCAACAAACATAGTTTAGTTTACGTAAAGCTTCTCAGAAAGGTAAAATACATCAGGCATGTCGTTAAGAACAATCAATTGGCTTGTTGCGGGACTGCCAGGCGTCAGTGAAGGTGAAATGTAGAATGATACATACACCGGCCTTTAGGGACATGAGACTAGCTCCAAGACTGGCTACTTTCTTGCTCAAGGTTGGTGTCTCTGAATCGTCGCTGGATTCCAGTTCTGTAGACGTGAGCCGCACTTTTTGCTTGTGCATATGCTGTTGGCCCTTGTGTTTGCTTTTATGAATCTTGGAAGGGCTCGGCCGAATAAGGCTTTTGTGCACGTATTCGCCCTTTTCCCAGTGGTACTTGATGTGGTGGAACATACCAGTGACCGCATCTACTCGTCGTGAATACTCTGACCAGCCGGACTTTCCCCAGATTTTGCAATACGGGCATGTGTACCTCTCACTACCCTTGTTCGGTACAACTTCTTTAGCTTTCTCCCACGCATCGTGGGCCGTTCGCCCTGAATGAACTGTAAAACACAGTAAGTATTACAAAATGGCCACTTCGTACTACATACCCTCCTTCTCACGGGATCCAGTATCACGCGCCGCCGAGTGATGTGATCTTTTATGCACTGGGGAGGCACGAGCACGTGCGACCGAGCGAGGTTTAGATGCCTTCTCGCGGCTCTGACGCTCCTGAACTCTTACGTATTGTCCCTCACCTTTCAGATAGTGCCCGTACAAGTGTGAATTCAAGCTGGAAATTGCACGGGCTCTGGATTCGTAGTACTTCCATCCAGGCCTTTTGTAGTTGCACAATGGACACTCGTACGGTGTGTTTTCATCAATCGGCACCCTGCGTCTCACTTGTTCCAACGTGCTCACAGGCTCTGTAAAAGCACCACGCAATATTACTTAAAACACACTAACGATATAAGATACGAACGTAATCTCGTACCGTCGGTAGTTGGCCCTCGTCCGCCTGTCATCTGTTCTCTTTTTGATATTTCTTGTTGTCGATAAGAAAGTATCTTCCCGGAACCCTTAAATACAAAAAAAAAAAACTTGGTTATCTTCTTTTTGACATGTGTCACTCACTCAAGTCTTCGAAGTAATACAGCAACGGCGTTCCATGCTTGAGAGACCACTCACGTCTGCTCTCGTGGCTTGTGAGCACAGCCTTGTGGTGCACGGACGTCGCCGTGGATGTTTTTGCTTTCGGTGGTGGTTGTGGTGCTGCGGGCAGTTCGCAATCAGTTGCTGGGTGTTGCTTGTGTTTCTTCGCTGCACTTCTGCCAATATGCACACGTGCGGATTTACTAATCTGCATTGGAGGAGTTAGTTTCATAGTATCCGAGAAATGCACGTTGCATCACCTGTCTGCGCGGAATTGCACCCTCTGGCACTGATTGTGAGTAGTTGGTTGGAGAACGGTCCGGTTCAATTTGCTTTTGTGAGTTCTCGGTCTCGCTCTCAGTCTCCGTATCTGTCTCTGACTCTGACTTGGAATGTGACTCTGCCTCTAACTCTGATGACTCTGATTCCGATCCTAATGACTCTAGCTGTGGGCTGCAACAGTCACTCTTCAAGTGCTGGTATGTCGCCTCAATGGCACGCTCCCTGTCGGAGCCGTATTGTCGCCACCCAAGCGGCCCCAAATAGGCATGGCACTGTGTGCACGTAAAGGGAGTACTCGGCATAATGGGAACTATGATTCTGGCTCTGAGCCTTGCCACTTTCCCATTCAACGTTGATTTGTTGGAGTCGGAGTCATCTGACACTGCTATTGGTATGTGTGATATTTCCCGGAGTTTCTGATGTTTACGTTTTCTAGATTTTTGCTTGTTTTGCCGCAAGGCCTTGGGTTTCTGCTGGATTCTGCATCTGGGTATAGCCCATTTATGGTATTGGAGGTGCCTGTACAAGCTGCAAGTAGCACTCCTTCTTGATGTATACCAGCACCAACCAGGCTTCTTATACGAACTTGTACAAACCGGGCACTCATATGGCGTATCCCGCTCAACTGGGACCACGTTGTTTGCTCTCTCATATAGTCCCTCTAAATTCCCAATCAGTTCTTTGCTGGAATAATTAGAAACTAGGTTCTGGGAGTGAATGCCCATTCGTTATTATCCAAAAGAATCACGCACCCTCTGCCTCGCAATGCAAGCGTCCGTTAGATCGCTTGTGCACCTTTTGACGCACATAACGGCTGAATCTCCTTCCCCTGTGCCTTTGCAAGTGCTTGTGTAGGCTGGACAGTGCACTGTTTCTGGAGGCATAGTGAACCCACCCAGGCCTTGTGAATTTGTTGCACTCTGGGCACTCGTATGGCGTGTCCTTGTCGAGTGGCAAGATGCTTTTGGCTCGCTGCAGTGTGCTCATTGTCGTTCCCTCCTCTTCAAGTGCATAGGATGTTGTTAGAAGATTGTTGTGGGCTACCTGACACAAAAGCCAATCTCGTTGCCGTACCAGTACCGTTGTATACCACGTGGTACGAGCAGGGATTTAACAAACTTTTTCCTTTCCTTTCCTTCAAATTTTGTTTATGCTCAATCTGACATTGTGAAGGGAAAATAGTTTTTGCTAGGTGGGGTTTTAATTTTTTTTAATGTTTTTATCTATCTGTTCAGTGGTGCTAGAAGAAAACGCGTATCCTTCTTCGTTTTTGTGTGGGGGCGATCGAATCACAACAAGTGCCAGGATGTCAGTACTGAGTTCGTCATCCCTTATTTCTTCGCGGGTATCAGTGTTGCCACCTGGCCATTTTGGTTTATCTCCTTGGACCCGCAACCGATCCCTTCCTCAGAACTTGCGTGATGAGAGTCTCTAGACTGTTTTCGTTTTCGGCGCAAACAGATTTCTCGTTGTTGTTAGAGGTCGTAGCAAGTCATCCCGTAATAACGAATCCAACAGGGGGAAGTGCCAGGGGGTGGGTGAATGGCAACCAATATGGGCGACTCGGATGCAATTGAGGAAGACTTAAATTGCGGGGACAGTGGTATCCATTTTGTACTTTTCTGTTTCCCCCATTTCACCCTTTCTTCATGGCACAGACTTTGAACCAGAAATTTCTCCTGGTTCCAGTCCAAATCTGTACGCGGCTCCACAGAGTAACTCTCATATTCCTATCTCTTTTGAGATAAATGACTCGTTGAACAGAGTTTTCCTTGTCAAATATGCCACCAATCAACAGCAAAGCAAATGTCACTGCAGGTATTGCTACCCAGCGCTAAGTTATCCATAATCCTATTTCATGAAATAGATTCTAAAGAAGAATCAAGCCAAAATTACCTAAACCAAGAAGGCATGCACCCACTCCTCTCTTTTCTGTTAACCCTTTTTGTAGTGAATGCACAGAGTTCAGGTATCTGGTAAATTTCCCATGTCCTGTCAACCCAAATTAAATAAATTTATTGATCAGGTTCCTCTACAGCAAATCTCCTCAATGGTATGGTGATTAACAATGTAACTACATTCACATATGTCTTAGACGATTCTTCTCCAAGTCCAGAGAGAGAGGTTCAGGCACAACCATCGAAGGTGACTCCTAAAACTTTGATGCAAGGCATGGAGGTGATTTTTTCTTTGTTGGGTACATTCTTATTTTATCAGCACGTTTCTATTGAAGATAACGGCTTATTACCTCCGAAGTCAAACTCTGGAATCGGTGTTCCCCCTGAACGAGGAGACCACTCAACAAATTCGAATTCCAAGGTATCTTCTCGCACAGCAAATCTGGTTAAAATATGATACGAGATTGGAAGCAATAGTGGTAGATCGTCCGCAAGCCAGTTCCCCAAAAAGGCCACTCCTCAAGCCGCGCCACGGGCTCAGCCAACCATCACTCCACCTACAAGGAGCCCTGTGACTCCTTTAAAGGGCAAAACTCCAATGCTGGTTCCCAATAAAACTTCAGTCACCCTAAAATCGCGAACGCCAAATAAACCAAGTGTCCTGTCTCAACCCCCTCAACTGCCAGCTGTCAAGTTCAACTTTACGCCTCCCAATGGGAAAACCTTTGGCCAGCCAAGAATTGTCACTGCTGGAACTCCCTCTTCACGATTCAGTTCGAACTCTCCTCGACCTGAAGCACATAATATTACAGATAATCAGCCGACTCAAAACACTCGCACCCCCCAAGTTAAACAATACTATTCATCATCGTCAGTATCCTCCTCTTATTCCTCAGACTCATCCTCAACTGGGGGCTCAGGGTCTCCGGTCATGGACCCCGATATCATTGTAATGCAATCACCCTCTAGGCGACCAGGCCACCCAGTAGCAGAATCACATCACCATCATAGACGTGGCAGCCACGCCCATGACAAGCACAAGCACAAGCACAAGCACAAGCACTCTCACCATAGGCACCATGCAGAGCATTCCTGCCACTGCCGCACCATAGTGATGAAAGATGCACAAACCCAAACACCACCTTTAGCCTTTTTACCAGTCTGGGTTGGCCCAGATAACTCTGTGGAAGTCCCAGGATTGCACACACACCAACAAGGATACCCAATGACCCTCCCGACTGGTGGTATACCTCCCGCAGCCTGGACTCTACCAATTGAATGCCGTACCTCTCAGTACAGCGAATTTCCAACGCCGGGTCTCCCGCCCTCTAGTCTTCCCTCCTATGTGCGTTCCTTCCTCAAGACAGCAATTAGCTAACATTCAGAAGCCTCCTAATGCCAATACATTCTCCTGCAGGGATTATGTGACGTCTTTCAAGCCTAGTCCCACCACAAGTCATGCACGTTCATTATCTAGTTTCGTCAGTGTGCAGCCGTCCTTGTACATCCCTTCTTCTTTTCACTTCATCTTTACTCTTGTTTCAGCCCTCGAAGTTTTCCTTCAAGCAGCAAAGCAATCAATGCCTTGCGGCGAAATCACGAAGCCTCCGTAAGGTAATAAATGCTTGGCCCACTCTATGTAAATCACCAACCTCTAGGACCGCACCACACACCACCGTTACGGAACCTTACTTGTATCCTCATCACTCGGAGAATCTTCACGTTCTATTCCCTAGCCTCATTCTTGTGTTCTAACTCCTGATAGGAAACTTTTCCCAGTGCCCACTTGTAAAAACCTCTGTTTCAGCCAACCTAATACTTCATTTATTAACTTTGCCTTTGTTACTCTTTGGCAAGATGATGATTACAATGGTGAGTGTGATGATTTGGGAAATGTACAGCCTGTGTGTTGTTGCGAATGCCATTCGCACGAGACACTGGTGTTCTGGTCTCAGCCAGAGGTTGTTGTGGTTGTGGTTGTTGTGCCCATGGTATCTGATGGAGGTGGAAGAGTGGCTATGTGGAATTGTGTCATTTCCACATTGCCCGCGGGTGCAATGGAATGGGATGATATTTCCATTGTGGGATCACCCCATTGCCGGTAGTATAAGTTTACCGGTCTGAGCCGGAATGTGAACCTGAAAATTGGTTAGCTAGTTTGATGTGGTTTTTATTATGTTTGTTTTCGAGAAGGGTGGAAAAAGTAATGGTTGTGGGAGACGTTACTAACAAGATAATCGCAAAAATGATAAGCAGAATCAGTTCCTGGAGGAAAACTATTATCCATGAATACATTGTGAAGGTGATAAATGCTCCGAAGGCAATTATCTTAACAAGCAGTTAGATGAATGCAAGTTTAGTTGGTTCCCACCATAACAGAACATAGTACATAGGCCAGCAGCAGGACTCGGAACCTTCTACTTGCCTCTTAATGGTAGGTAAATTTCGAGAAAAAAAAACCTGAACATGTCTCGCATGATTTTGTGCTTATTTGAGTGTGTCTCGCCCGATTCTTGGTGACTTATGCTATCTTGCTCTGTTTGTGCAGTTAAATGACATAGTTACGCCCACAGTGTTAAGTTACCAAATATATTATAGTTGGTTTCCCTGAAAACAATGAAAAAGCTAATTCCCCAGATAGCAAAAGTCAGTAGCTATGTACTTGTCAAGGCTATTAGAGTGGATAAAGCTTACACTAAACCAACCAGCAAAAAAGTATCGCAGAAACCCAAAACAAAGCATTCCAAATACCAAACCTGCGAAAGAAAACGTTTAAAAAGGTGTTGTAACTTCAAACAAACCTGCTAATGCATAACGAAACCGGCCGAGCACGTCATGTGTTATCCCCCACCCTTTTGCCAACAAGAGCATTATCCCAATAAAAATAGCATCAACAAAAGGGAGGCACAGGGCATAGGGAAGTAGTAAGGCTAGTGTAGCCTCCCCTGGTTAAAAGTTTGAACATATTATGAAATAAAGCCTCTACCTGTTGCTGAAAGACGCCATAAAACAGCAATAGAAAAGGTACTGATTAAGATTTTTATCCCTGGAAAGGATGTAATCACTCGGTGCAATTTGGATTTTTGCTGTGAGGATTATGAGAAAGATCCACCAAAGGAGTAAACGAAAATAACGGAAAGGCATGGGTGATTTACTTGCGCAAGGAAAGCTTATTAATTTAACTGTAACTTATTTCAGTATTGTCTCAATAACGTTGGCGTATAGTGATAGTGCATGCCGTGCAAAACGAAAACGGGCAGAAACATGTCGGAATTTGATCCAATTTAGGATCCATAAAAATGCCATGAGAGACCACACTATAACAAATGCGATGTGCATCCATTTCAGAGGGATCTCAGAAGCATCAAGTTGATCTCCTCCAGGATTTGTGAGATTCCCATAGTACTGAGTATGTGTAAAAAATAACATAGAGTCATACTGAATGAGTACAGTGAAAGAAATTGGAAGCAATTCACAAGATTTGGCGCAAATATCCCAGACAAGAGAACGAGGCACCTCATCTAATGAAATAAGTTGAGGTGCTGTGCAACGGGAAGTAACTTACATTTTATATGAGTGTATTCTCCCTCAATTGGAAACTCCGCGGTGCAGTTAAATCCCCATTCACCCTCCCTAGTGCAAACAGTACCTCCTTTTAAGGTCTCCCTTCTTGTGCACACTCCAAAGGAAATCTTCATAGGTCGAGGGAATTCCCCAAGCTGTTCCACAAAGTCAAATCCCCAAAGCACATAAAATGCAAGGGACCGGGCTCTTTTCTTCCACCCTCACACACATTCCATAGACACATATTACAAATAGCGTAGAGAAAGAGAAGCCGCCACAGGCATTCCAACCCACACCCACTAGTACCTGCTGAGTGACAACGAGGTCCACGACGCCCCCCTTGTACATAGCAAACTGCTCCAGCCTGTACCACGAAGGCCCGTCCATACTAACCACCGTTGGGTCCACAATCAACCCGCTCACTCCGCCCATAATCACCATCACCAATGCCACCGACACAACCGTTGGGAGCAGCAGGACCCGCCCTGCCGTTGGCGTCCCTACGCAGCAGCAGCTGCTGTGCGACGATGGCAGTTGTGTGCTTAATTGCATGCGCTTGGTTGGGTTTTGTGTTGTTGTTAACAACAAGTCGTTTTTCGGTAATCTGCTTTCGTTGCGTGGATTTTTGGTCTTTCCGCGAACACCATTCCATACCGTTTTGGTGTGCCTCACTTTACTTGATCCACAACAGTGGAGTAGCTTTTATGTGCAAAACGCAAGTGGAGGTGAATTGATAACAATCCAATAGGTGACATGACATTGGGGCATGGCTGTTGCTTATTCATAGCGGAGCTTCTCAAACAGAATAGACATTGAGACACAAACCAAAGTTATCTACTGTAGCTGATAAGGCACATTACCCCGGAAAAGCTCTGTCTGGGTTTTAAGTGTTATAATTTTTCATACGGGTGTCCCTTGATGCTGTACTTACAGTGTGAGTAGGAACTGTTGCTGGAGAGGGAGTGCAATGCTGGGTGGTGCTTAGTGGGTGTGTGTACGCGTTGTTGCGGTGCTGTGGTGGCGGCTGAAGGGGGACTCATCCCTGTCATCACTGTGGTGGTGCCGGTGATAGTGACTGCGGTGGTGGTGGGAATGGTCATGAGTGCTCTCTGATACGACTTGATCGCGGAAACACTGAGATACGGCGTTGATCAGTGAATATGGAGGTATAGAGATTACCTTGGATTGCTCTAATGTTTCCAATGTAACAACACCTATTCGACGACACATTTGGTGCACTGGGAGGTGATTTGGTTCATCCACAAGTGGGCATTCCATCTCAATAGCTATTTCATCTATTCCAAGAAGGGCATATGTGATGAAGAGTGCCGCAACCGGAGATACCTATAATAATAGTATTTCGGTGGTAAGTACCGTCTTTCGTGTGGTTGCTACACACATATTCCATGGTATCAAGAAGTGCAAAGGGAAGCGTGAAGCAATAGAGATGGAGGAACATTTTGATGTGGTGGGCATAGGCAAATGGCGTTGGTGTATCTCTGATTCTCTGAAGGCCACCCCACGCGTCGACCATTGCACCCACAGTGTCAAGCAGGAAAATCAAAGCATATCTTGAAACGTTGATTTTTAGCTGAAAAGGTGAGAAACGCACTCTGAGATGTAGCCCTCTGTGTGTGCTTGACTCAAAGTATGTTCAATCCACAAGGCAACCATTTGTGGGATGGTCTGCAAGTTGTTAGTTGATCAATGAATAGGGGTTGTCTTAGTACTTTCAATCCTTCTTGTGATAGCAAGAAATCAGCCTCCATCGGCGCGAAGTCATGTAAGTGTACAAAGTGCTCCAATTGTTGTATGTTATTCTTAATGGATACAACAAAAATGGATAAAAGACGCTGTATCTTTTCCTAGAAGGTATGTTTCAATGTGCAAAAATCAGTTAAATCCAGTACCTTCAACTCTCGTGGCCGACCCTCTTCCCCAGGTATTAATGTGCACACATTAAGCATGAGGTTTCTGGACTACATATTGATTCTTGGACCCCACAGTTTCAGTAATATCGAAATTAGACACATACTTTGTTTGCAAGAGTGCCTAATAGTATCCTGCCCTCACGCCATCGCTCATAGCACGAATTCGTGCGGAATACGAGGAACATTCCCATTGCAATACCGATGAACGTGTGACCAGTTCCACCTATTCCCAGATCCACTACACCAAACTCCTTCAATAACACCAACAGCACACTCAACAAAGCAACCAACAGAGTCCGCAACCTTGGAAGGGGGGTTACGAAGAGATGGAATAAAACTACCAACCAGCAGTCTCTTATAACAGTACCCTTGATCCTCAGGAAGATCTTGAAGTTTGTCGGGTCATACGAGATCGGTTTGAAGTCCTTCTCCGGTGCCTTGGCAAAAGCGGTCCTACGCAACGACGACGTGTTGGCATTTAAAATAAACCAAGTGCAGGGGAGTACGGAAAAGTCGACGGTGAACCCCCAACGTGTGTCATGTGCAATCTGGCGAACACGATTTCCGGGAAGAGACCAGTACGTCAAGATTTAGGCCCAGGAGGACTCTACCGCTTTTTGAAAGAAACCACTGGATTGTCAGTGAAACACCTTGTGCCACTCAATTGATGAGGAACAAAAGTACTTAAGTTCTCAGTTGCCCAGAAAGGCGTCACAGTTTTTTTTTTTTTTGGTGGGCTCAGCCATCATTGTGGAGCATTAAGTTGCCTACATCGGATCCAGGTGGTGCCTCAAGGAACTTTCTCATCTTTTCCTGTTCCTCCTTTGTCATTTTTTCATAGGCTGCGTAGGGGTCCGGGTAGTCCTCAGGGTCAAACCACCCTCCTCTTTCTTTGGCCTCCTTCATCCTCTGTCGTTCTGCCTTCTTTTCCACTTTTTTCAAGTGCTTTTCGTACATGGCCTTTTCTAGTGCCGCGTTAGATTCCCATTTCTTCCCCCACTCCTCAGCTTCAGAGATGTCATCAGTGATGAGGATGTTATCAAATATTGAACCAGCTTCATCCTTATGTTTTTATCCTCATTAGTGTTGGAAATGAGAATAGTGCTTCAACCTGCCAGATATCCACTGCAACATAGCCAATATCGTACACATACAAATTGGGGTCCTCCCAAAATGCTGGATTTGGGATAGTTGGTCTAATCCAAGGGCCTTTATACTCCGGGTTCATAATCAACCTGAAAAGTGGTCGAATTATTGAGTGGATGTTTGGCAATGAGAAGTATACCTCGGCGTCCATTCTGGCTGGTAATTTCCGTTTGGAATCATCGGTTGTACCCAGGCACCATGTATTTCATCCTCCCATTCTTCCGGCTTTACAACCATGGGATCTGGTATCTAAATATGATTACTTTGAAAAAAGGTAGTTAAGTTGTACAAATTCGGGTGATTCCCAGTCATCAGGCTTCTTGTCATTAACATCTACAATAAGGGGTTCAGTTACCCAGTCCTTACAAAGTTGAAGTTTGATTTAGTGACAAATAAAATTACTAGCATTAGCATTTTGTAGGTGGTCATTATAAGGCTTGATTTTTGCATACAATGGGTCTCCTCACTGATAGGTCAAGAATAGTCCTTGGAGCCGACATATCATAATCATCAATCAAAGAACCGGTTTCGTTCTCTTTATTGTCTATTCTCAACTCCCAGGTATTGCCAGGGCGTAATACAAGTGTATAGAGATGTGACAAGTGGTCAAGTTGTGCACACACAATGTCCCGTTTGTTATTGTAGTGCGTGGAATTACGTGTAAGGATGACGTGGGTTTTATGCTTGTCCTCACCACAAGAGTCAGGCCCAAACATGATGCTTTTACATGCGTTAGAGTATGTTAAATGAAGCCCATATACCTGTACTCAGTGGAAGGTGACAATAAGGTTTGATCTTTCATCGAAGAATGGGGCAACAACTTGATATAACCTCCTCCACATGTGAGTTCTTGTTCGTGCTTGACTTCGTATTGTATAATAAGAGGTTTGTCTTGGTTTCGAAACGGTTCTGAAAGCGCAGCTGAAATGAGGTAGAATCTTGAATTTTCAGTAGTTTTAAGTCCTGATAAAAAAAAATGATAAGGGCACATTGCTTGTCACACGAAAACACTTTCCCAATACCTGATGCTTCTTCTTTGCTGGCGTACCACTTTCCATGGGCTCTTTTGAATTCACCCCTTGGACTTTGGTCTTCTTGTGTGCTAGGACTTGCCGGAATCCACCTGGATTTCCAGGATGCTATTGTCCACGTTAAGGTGGGGCAATTTTGAGAATAAGAACAACGCCGTGGCGACGACGACGGGCACTGCAGTTACGCACAATCGCTGAAAGTCTCGAGGAAGTAGATCTTGCAATGAGATCTCGCAACGAACAACGCCGCCACCAAAACAAATACGACACTGCACCACCGGCCACACGCCATCTCACAGTTAAACCGTTTAAAAAATGGTTATGAGAAAAGAACGAAATTTTTTCGTTGCCTTCTTACGCTGACCACGTGGTGCCAGTGCTCCCCCCAATTCAATTAAAAAAATTTCTTGCACATAGCATTGAGCCTCTCGACGAAGAACAGGGTCATCACAGTGTGGGGAGCTTGCCTCGCAGAGTAGGCAGACATTCCACGCCAAAAGGCCTTGCTGCCACCTTCTGAAAGTAGCTTATGGGTGCACTCTGTCATGCGCGGCGGGTGGGTGCCTCGTGGTGGTGAGGCTTGCATCCTGGTCTTGATTGTATCTGAGGTGCCAATTGATTAATTAATTGGTTATATTTGGATGGGTGGGGGAGTGGGATGTATGGGTTGAGAGTTTGGGGTTCTTGTGTTTGTTGGGTTGTTTGTGTGTTTTTGTGCGATATTGCTGTGTTTACTATCTGGAATAGGCTTACCAAATGGAAGGGTAATGGCAGAGCAAACAAGAGCGGAAACGAAACTAGATGCGATTTGAATAGCCATGGGTTCCCGGCGAGGGGATTTTAGCAAGGTAGACAGTGATTTTTTGACTTGCGCGTATACAACAACCTTGTGCAGTGGTAAGTGAGAAGGGAGTTGTTTTTTTGTGAGAAACTTGAGAAGTTTGTAAAGCTATGGCCCGCGCTGTGGTTGGGATTGCACCAGTGAACAACTTGACTGCGCCTTCCTGCCGAACAATTTTGCAAAGGGTAGGCATCAAGCCCTGGTAATTATTCCTTTGGTCTGCAGGTAACCTGAGATTATTTGTTGGGTTAAAGTTAGGGGCAAATGGCCAACCTGGCATCACTGGATATCCTAACCACTGCCAAATCAATTGGCGTGCTGATTAATCCTGCAATTCCTCCAGCTAACCGTAAATTAACTCAGACAAGATGTTTGTTGGATGGGAGCACATACACAGAGCTGCAGCACTTATCCTGTATTTCAGAGAAAGTGCACTCTCTGTGACACCAGCATGCGCGGCAAAACTGCGTGCAATCACATTATACATTCCCAAGCGAGTAGTGCCAAATACAAGTTGCCTCACCACCGCAGCTCCAGCCCTACAACCACATTAGCTGACCCCAAAAGGAAAGGGGAATAAAGAAAGAAGAAAGAAGAAAGAAAAAAAAAAAAAAGAAACCCTTTGTATAGGGCACTGACTCCTCTCGTCCTCACCAAATCATTCATACATGACACCATCGTCACACCCCTTTTGCATTGTTTCCCATCGCACTCGGCTGGCTGTGTCCCATGATTGCGTGTTTGTTGGTTCGGCGGTTGTTGGCTGTGACCCTGCTGCCGCCTGGACAGTTGCATCATCACCTTCACAACGTCGAAGGGGTGCACGAGGAACGCCGACATGGACGCTGCAACGCCCCCCACGACAAAAGGCACAACTGCCGACCGGGAACTCATGTCTGTTGAGCAGTTTTTTGTGGAAAAGAACGAGTGATTCGTTGCACCCGAGAAACTCTCGTTTTTGCAGACTTGGGCACTGATGATAGGGGCTTGGCTGAAAAGCACATGGGGAGATGATGAGTCTACTCCCACCTACCTTTGCCTGGGTGTGCGCTTGTTTCTGTGCTTGCAGTGGCCAAACATTTGGAGAAGGAGGTTCGGAAGAAAGCACCAAGTTAGTGCATTGTCTGGTTGATAGAAAATTTTTCAAAAGACGCGTCTGTGATAGTGCCAGGCCTTGGGACGAGTTGTCATACGAAATGGGTACATTTCATGTGCGATATTAATATTATGGATTAAAAAGAACCGAGTTGATGCTTCTGCAGACAACATAGAACAAATAGTGCACGAGGGCGGCATCCCCCAACTTCTCACTACAATGAGATCTCACCCAAAAGATCTGGGTGTGCAACGGAACGCTTGTGGGGCGTTATGGAGACTTGCAACAAACAATACTGGTATGTTCAATATTCGTTTTTGAGTTTAAATGCCCTTCACTTTTGTTTAAAAAAAAAAAAGAAAATGCTGTGCAGATAAATGCTGGGGGGGGTGTGGAATGCATTCTGCTAGCTATGCGGTCGTACTTGCACGAACCACTCTTGCAACAAGTGGCCTGCAGTACTCTATCTTGCATGTCATCCGATGAAGGTATGATTTGCGCACACTAGTTAATGTTTTGTTGCCCAAAATTTAGGAGTTCGTCGATCAATTGGAGAGAAGGGAGCTATTGGCATAATCTTTTCATCGATGAAACAACATCCCAAAAATCAAGATGTCATCCGGACAGCATTTTGGGCATTGGCAAACCTTTCTTTGACAAGGGGTAAAAAAAAAAAGAAATTAAATCTGGCAGATTCTTAACCTTCAACAGAAAATCGATCTAAAGTTGTTCTTCAAGAAAATGGTATATCATATTTGTTATCAGTAATGGGGAACTGCCTGGAAAATGAAAGTGTACAAATGAATGCAGCTGCTACTCTCAGAAATCTTTCAATAGACCCAGGTATCATCGCCATCCAACTTACGTACCTTTAAAACCGCAAAAAAAAACCATTCAGAGGTAGCAGTACTCATTTCCCAGAAAGGCGGCTCATCCAATATTATCTCCTCAATGACAAGTCATCCCAAAAACTCCGATTTACAAGAAGAACTGTGCCATGCCCTACGAAACCTGACAACGAAAAATACTGGTGAGTTACAACAGTTTGCTCCACCGCAAACACTTAAACTTTGTTTTAGAAATCCAAGCCCAAGTAGCTGCGCAAAAAGGCATTACATTAGTACTGGCGTCAATGAAAGAACACATAAAAATACCGGCTTTGCAACTTTATGCTTGTGGAATTTTAAATAACATGATTGGCCATCCCCAGCTCCGGTTGGACATTATGCACCAAAATGGACTGGGCCTAATTATGACAGCAATGGAGCAGCATCTCCCGAGAGATGATGTGCAACAACAATGCTGCTTTACGCTTTGGGGACTTCTCTCACAATCAGGTAACAAAATACCAGTTTGGTGGGAACTAGGTTTTCAAGATCTTTCTTAGGTTTTAACCTTTCTTTTTACAGAGGAAGCAAGGGCCAAAATTTCAATGGAGGGAATTGCACTGATAATCTCAGTGATGCGAACACATCTTGCTGTTGCAGATATTCAACTAGCCGCATTAGGTATTTTAAAGTGCCTTGCTTCACTCAATGAAGGTGAGAGTCCTTTTCTTCTTTGTGAGTCTCTTATCTTTGCTAAGAAACAAGGTTAACAATTTCTCAGCATGGGGGTTTATCCAGTATCTGCCAAGCAATTAGGCGCCACGTTAAGAGTGTGGAGTTGTTACTCCAGGGTCTAATTTGCTTTTCAATATTATCTTGTGACAGTAATTTATTCTCTTGGCCCCATCTAAGCTAAACTCTAATAAGGTACTATAACTCAAATAATTGGAGAATCATGCATTGAGGTCACATTGGCGATAATGAGGGCCCATACACAGGACGCTGAAATTCAAGAAGTTTCTTGTCAAACTTTAAGATGTTTTGCAATTTGTAATGGCGAGTTCCCTCACACCACGCAATCAATTCAGATCTAATTCATTCGTTCCATGCAGAGGCTGCTGAAAGAATTGGCGATGAAGGCATCTGTTGCGTGCTTTCTGCTATGAGGTGCTTCCCCCAAAATCCTGATACTCAAACGCAAGCATTACAGGCATTATGTAATTTGGCTTCATTGAAAGGTAGGATTGGAGTGCGTTGAATTATCATTCAAGGAATTGTAGGAAACCAGGCCAGAATTGCACATGACGGTGGAATTGACTTAGTTATATCAGCAATGAAAGCGTTTCCTGAAAATGCTTCTATTCAGGAATCAGCTTGCTGGGTATTGAAAACTCTTTCCCTAAAAGGTATTATTTACTAGGACAGAATTCCCATCATTAACCAAATGACTCTCAGAAAACCAGGTGCAAATCGCTAATGAAGGTGGGGTGGCATGCATCCTTTTGGCAATGAAATCACACCAACAAATTGTCAAGGTTCAGAAGCAAGCTTGTTGGGCCTTGTGCAATATAGCATGCTATCTCGGTGAGCAGTTGGCTAGTATAAATTTCACTTCCAACTGAGTTCAGGTAACCATGAGCTCATCATTCAAGAAAATGGTCTGGCGGTACTTCTGACATCCATGAAATCACATCTGCAGGAAGCGAGTGTTCTAGGACCTGGATGTATGGCCCTGTTGCGATTGTTACACACGACTGGTTAGGATTTTGTGTTCTGCACTTTGTGATTTCTCAAGTTAAATCTAGATGCTAGAGTCAAAGTTGTCACTGAAGGAGCTGTTCCATTTCTTCTTGCAGTAGTAAAAAACTCGAGTCTTCCTTCAGAGTTACTCCTTTCAGTTTGCCAGATTTTGCACGCTCTGGCCAGTGTAGAAGGTTTTTTATCCTTTTTTCTTTGTCTGCCTGGCAAATTCACTTGTGTGTGGCCACAGAAAATATAGAGAAAATTGTGCAGGATGGGGCTATTGCGTGCATGCTATCACTGTTAAGTATCCAATCATGTAACAAGGAGCTCCAACTTGAAGTGTACTGGATTTTGGATTATATTTCACGATCAGATGGTATGTGTAGAAAAAGAATGTTACTCTCAGTTGCCTTATATCTGCAGAGAATCAATTGAAAATCTCTGAAGAAGGTGGAATTGAAGCCCTTACAGCCACGATGAAATCTTTTATTGATGACGCAAGCATTCAAGAGAAATGCTGCAATGTGCTCTGGAGTCTTGCGTCCCACCCCGAAGTAAGAATTAAAATTGGTCAATGTGGAGCCATCTCCTGTATTATAAAAGCCATGAGATTACATCAGAATAATCCCGAAGTACAAAAAGCTGCATGTGTGGCTCTGCAAACTCTTGCACGTGACTCTGGTATAATATTTTGAGAGATTACTTGTCACTCATACAAGAATTTAGGCAACCAAATACTAATTGAAAAGGAAGGTGGTTCTGGTATCTTGTCTAAAGTGGATTTAACACAACCAGAAGAGCCGTTAACAAACAGCTCTACTGAACAAGGTTTCTTGGTTTCCTTGTGTATTATTATTCCTTACAAGTGGGCAGAAGAACCAACTCCAGTTAGGGAACTTTTCCCTCCAAACCAACAACAATTTACCAGAGAGGACCTAGAAAAAGTTCGTATGAATGCTGAAAAATACACTAGAAAAGAAGCTGAAATTGAAATTGCTCGAGTGCGAAAAGAGACAGCAATAAGAATCTCCCAAATAAAAAAGGAAGCAAATGCTCAGCTGGCACAAGCCATAGAAGAGGCACAAAAAAAAATCGGGGATAGCGCCAATTCTCAAATTGAGAAAATTCGACAACAATTTATGGAACAGAGACAACGCATTCAGGATAGTGCAAACCAGGCGATTGCAGAGGCGCAACAAAATGCAGAAGCAATAATAGAGAGAAATCGTCAACTAGCTCAAGAACAACTCAATATTGCTACTTCCCACGGGAATGAGGAGTTAGATCGCCTTCAGACCGCCTATCGACAAGAGGCAACAAAAAACCAGCTTTTACAAGTATGAACTCGCTTCCCAACATTCATTGAATGCATCTTTCCAGATTTCCATTGCCGTTACAAAACTGGGTACTTTTGATTATGGCTATCTTGTGATAGCTGAAACAGCTGACTTTCCCATAAAGCAGGTTGAATGCCAACAATTCACTTCCAAAAAATAAACTTAAACTTTCTTTGAAATGGACAGGTTATTGGAAGTGGTACTTGTGGCAGTGTAGCAAAAGCTTTTCCTGCTCCGCACCTCACACGTGTATCACATCATGCTAAGACTTATGGAGTAGCACTTAAGATGCTCTATCACTATCAAATTCAGCCTGGCACAAATCTGGGCGGCACTCGTTCTATGCGTCCTAAGTTTGAATGTGAGTACTCAGCCCTTATGCAAAACCGCCATTGGGGGGTAGCCAATGTCCTGAATTATTGGCGTGACTGGACACTGGTGTGCTTCCTCGCCCAATACCAGTCTTCTTTTTATAACAATACCGCAGCCTGAGCTCTTTGGACCAGGACATGAGGCAATTGCTCTAGTGGACAGCACCACAGGGAAGCATCTCTCCGGGAAAGGGAAAATTGAAGTTTACAATAGGACAACTTATGTGCTGCAGGAGCTTGGCTCTTCCACTTTGCGTGCTAGCATGCAAAGCAACCGGGCACAGTTCACACCACAATTCGTACTGGCAGCGGCGTTCCAGCTGCTTGCTACAGTGAACTACTTGAACTCAAGAGGCTGCTACCACATGGACATAAAGGATGACAACATACTCTTCCTGGAACGGGATGGCTTTGAAGGCTCCTTCCTGGTTCTATGCGACTTCGGTGTTGCCGTTTTGTCAGACACCGGCATTCTGTCACTCTCCCCAGGCGAAGCTCACCCCGGCAACATAGTCAACCGAGCACCGGAAGTTCTACATCCGGAACCCACTCCAGACGGGCAGCACAATCGGTTTGACCTGAGGAAGAATGACCCGTGGGCAATTGGGTGTGTCATTTGGCAGATCGTAAATGGCTCCCCTCTATTCCTCGACTCCAATGAGATCCTTGTAAAGCCCGTAATTGTGCCGGAGCGCATTGCACAGCATCCAGTTGGAAAACTCCTCTCTGGGCTTCTGCAGAAGAAACCGGCCAATAGGCCCAGTGCGTTTTTGAGCTCAATGTACGCCGGCTACCACGCATTCATCAAAAGGTCCCCAGCACAACCCACTGAGAGCTCGCTGAGCCAGGTTCTGGAATTAGCCAGAACAGAGGCACTAGGCCAACTGGATGGACTCCAGGGTGCAACACAACAAGGAGGCGCCACTGTGCCAATTTCAAGGCAAAGTATCCCAGCAGAACTTTTCCTCAGGTTGGCCTTTTTGGAACAAGCCACACCAGCCCTGATACTAGAGGCCCTGAATTGCTTCTCTCGTTTCTGAGACCTGCAATGGGCGTCCTGTTGTAAACCTGTCAAAACACAGCATGGATGTGCCCCAGCAACCAAGCAACACTACCACCGTACTAGGCTCTTGTCCAACCTGTACAAAAACTTAAAAACACCAATCGCCTTCTCCTCTTGAGTTGCGGTTTTTGATTGGGAAAAAAAATCGTGGTGTTGATGGCGTTTCAGCGGCGAACCGCCACCTACCTGGAGGGGCAAACCCAAACAGAAAAACTTGTTTTGTTTCCTAAAAACACACGAGTGCTGAGCACGAGGCAATTCCCCCGCCTGTATTATCTATCAGAAGAAGGGAAGGGTGTTTTGCTGCAATGTAATAGCTCTGTTGTACTATGCCCCAATGCTGCTTGCTTGCTTGCTGCTGGCTATCCCCAAAATGACTGATGCCGCCAGACCCACTCAAACTCCCAGCTCCAAATGCACCGCTCCGCAAATGCTCCCAAATGCACCGCTCCAAATGGCTCCCAAATGCACACCACCCGCTCTCAAATGCTCCTTGCTGCTCCAAAATGCTCCTTGATTGCCCCGTATGCTTCAATGTTTATGTGTCGCACCTTCTTCTGTTGTAGCTGGTACTTCTTACCCTGTTTCTTTTTTTATTTGAATAATTTATGTTTTTTTCTCCTTAAAACGTTGGCGCAAAACCAAAATTTCGCTGCGAAAAAATTCCTCAAGCAGGACCAACGCCAACTTGGGCGAATCTGTTACGGCATCTGTGCCAAGTTCTCTTCGAACAGCAATCCGTCCAATGCCAACTGTACCCACAAGCAACCTTAGTCACTCAACGCATTGTCCCAACGCAGGAAAGATCAATGCAGCAAACTACGTAAAGGTAAATGTAAACGTGGGAAAAAAAAAGTAGACATGCATTTATTTTAGAACTGCCTGTTTAACTGAGATAACAACCAGAGGGAGCGGAAGGTGTTGGTGGGCAACACTGAAGTGTTAAATTATAAGATACGGATACTGGAGCTGCTCCAATACCACACCTATTAAGGAAGCATCCAAATTTCTTTTAGGAATTGTCATATTACATGGAACTCGTGAAGCCTAGGAGGGCAGCGTCAGTATCTGTGACTGCTGATGCCGCACTCCACATTCGCTCCTATTGAAATGTTTGTATGAATACTTGCTATGGGTTCCCACCCGAAGCAGCGGCAGCGCGAGGCCAGATTGTGTTGAACATCTCTGAAGCATCAACTGTTTCACCCCATATGCATAATTCACCACCCAATGCCAATGATTGTTGGTCGGATCAGTTATTCCCTAGTACATGGTTCAATACGCAGTACGATTAAAGGAGGAAAAAACTTCAAGTAAGTGATTAGATAAAACTGCTGCCATGAAGTTTCCAGATGGTCCAAGTACCACAGGACAGAATACCTCGATAGCCAGCAGCAACAATTTCCTTGAGGAGGCTAAGTTCCCATTCGTCTGGAAATCGGTACATATGGCAAGGTTTGAATGATCAAGCCACACGTGAATGATCGACTCCGGTAAGTAGCGTGGTTAATAATTAATTGAATTGACTCTGATAGCAGGCATTTGGCGCAGGGGAACCTCTTCACCCTCACTCAGTGAGGGTGGTGCTGAGCACGAGGCATTAATAATACTCTCCCCCGCCTGTATTTTCTATCAGAAGGTTATCCCCAAATGACGCATGCACCACCACTCAAACTGCTCTGCTCCCAAATGCACCCAAATGGGATGACGTGGAGCAAAGGAACAACTTCGACAAGGTAGTCACAGTTGTTGCTGTTGCCATCAATCCATAATGTTTGTTGAAGTGATTTCGTTGGCCGTGTAGTGGAATTATTATTGGTTGGGTCCACTCCCACTTGTTGGAAGACAACGGAAGATTTTTTCATAATGCCTCAAACAAGCTCTCATGCTGAAACAAGAGAACTTGATTTCCCCCTGTAAGCATCAAAGATAAGGTCCACCTATCAAGAAAGTAAAAGAAGCCAAGAAGATTACTATGAGGTACGAATCGGCCTTTTCAAGAATGCAGATCATCGCGTCAACAAGTCTTGTTTGAAAGGTTCGGACATGATGGAGTGAAAAAGATGAATACTTCTTTGTTCTTCAGGAAATGTAATATTTGTGCCACTTCCTGGGTGAGGGAATGAGGGGAAAAAAAACGGACCTACAATGCGTAGATTTGTAGCAAGTGAAAACGCACCACTGGGTGAGCCTCACGCATGAATCTAAGCAAAACAGAACACTTGTGACTCAATGTTGCATTGCTTTTCGTATGCAGTTCAGATTCCAAACTGTTTGTTAACTCGGGGAAGCACGTGATGTGAGTAGAAAGTTCCACCCATTTGAGTGGCCCAGCGTGCCCCCCACACATGCAACAGGTGCAGCTCCCCTCGTTATCACCACGGCTCCCATCTTCCTTGTCGTTGCTTTCTGGTTCCACAGCCAACGCTTCGCGTAGGAGGCTCCGGGGGGAAGCTTACAGCCTGAGATTGGGATGAACTTGTGTGGTTCATCATTCAAGAACGCCGGAATCGTTGGAGGCTTTGAGGCGGCTGTGCCCACGCTCACTGACCGGTCAGCACGGCCTGCTGTTGCTGCCTTTTTTGCATCAAATTTTGTGCTCACAGGGGCGTTGTTTTTGCCACCACCATGACTCGGTTCACGCGGCTCGTTTTGCTTTGGTATTGCTGTCGCAGATTCGGCAACAGGAACAGAAGACGCAGATGTTGTGGTTGTGCAGACGCACAGATCTTGCTTTGTTAGTGAAAGATGTCTCATGTGTATGCGACGGAGATCCGGACATTGTTGTTGCGGCTAGAATATTTTCCTTCTTTTTGCGCACGATGAGTGAGCTCGTGTGGGTACCACCACCAAGGATGTTGCCCTCATCAACTTCAACCCCAAAATTAATTTATAAAAACACGAGTAAAAGACACGGTGGGTGCGCGACCATACATGGAGACAAGAAGTGTTAAAATGTTTTTGACTTTAAAATCAGGGTCTTTGACCCATGTGTAGCAAGATTCATGGTAGTAAATGGAATGTGGTATTTATTTCACTGGAATACAATGCGCAATGGGGTGTCACCAGATGCGAGAGGAATAACCAGGTTCAAATGCACTGAAGGAGCAACCAGGGAGGAGGAACTCGACGGTGGCAACGGTCTTCATGTCCAACGACGCCGATGCCTCAATCACGTGTATTTTCTTCCTGTCATCACTCACTTTCAGGAAGAAGCCAAGGCCAATCATGAAGTGCTGCATCTTGGGCACTTGGATGCTCGAAATTGCGTTGTGGAGGTTGTTACAATCCCAGATGAGAACTTTGGTCGTGTGCAAAACACAGAACAGAGACTCACTCAGTTGAGACACTCCTCTTGCTCTTCTGTCAAGAACTGAGGTCACAGTTTCTTCTTGGGAATCATTCGTATCTAATGCCAATGCGCGGAGGGGCATGCCTAAATGAGCAGATGAAGCAATGAAAATGGCTTGGCCGTTGCTTTTTCTCATTGGCAGAAGATCCCTGATCTTTGAACCTTTGCAACTTCTACACATCAACTTGATTGAGCTCATTGAGAGGATTTTTGTGGAGCAGGATGCATCGGCGTCAATGATCCAAAGTGTCAGGTCGTACTTATGTGATTTTTTGCTGCTGGTATCGCGGAGAACAATAAAAGCTTCGTTCTCAACAAACTTATTGAAGCAGACAAAGCAAGAAGCCATGCCAGGAGGAAATGGGAAAACATGGTCAGCAACAGCATCATCTCGTTGTGTCGGCAGACTCCCCAAAACGATTCTGCTTTCCTTGGCGTGTTTCCCACCGCAGCAAGCCATGAACCACTTGCTGTTGGCACAAAACCACTTGTCTCGATCAGAGAGATACATCAAGTCGTCAGCCTTCTCGGTAAACACCAGGGTATCCACTCCCATAAGTTCGTCCCTCAAGAAAAGCTCGTGGTAATTCCACCCCAATCCACGCCCACCACCCAGCCTCCATTCATAGTTCAACGACTCCCTCACAGTCAACTCGTGCGTGATTCCCAGAAGTAACATCGAGATGCCGATCTCAAACACACACGATCTCTTGAGCGGGTGCCCTGGTGGGCTCCTCGACACCCTGACGTCGACGGCGAGCCACCTCACGCACCCCATCACCCACTCGTCCCATAACAGCCTCACAACTGGCGCAGCGAGCGCAACCCCGGCCTTCCGCCCACGAGGGCGCGTCGCCAGCAGCAGCGCGGCAACTTGGTCGCGCGCGCGTATACCGGCCAAGTTGGGTGCGCCCTGCCACGGCATCGCCTCTTTTGAGTTCCTTGATCTCTTTGGTGGTGGTCCACACACGACGTCGCTCATTGGGTGCGTTAGTCAACGTAATGTGGTGGTTTTTTTTATTTATGTACAAGAACAAAGGTAGGTGGGTTTCTTTTAAACAGGCCGCGGGTGACTAGGGTCACATCATCGACGTTGATGTTTGTTCGAAAAAAAAGAAAAATCAACGGATCGGAAACGAAATTCGATCAAAAAAAACTGTCACGGTATTATGGCGGGATTAAGTCGCACCAATTGGGGAATGCTATCTGCAACAGAGAATGGAATATTACCGGTGGGAGTGTTCCAATGTTGCCTGTTCCTCGGCCCCATCCAACAATCTGTTTGTTTGTTGTTGGTTGGGTGGAGGCTCACACAACATACACACCAGTGAAATGAGCTTGCGTTTGTCATTGAAGGCTAAGGTTGGGAGTGAGTGAACAGGGTGAAGAAAATGTTTAGGGTGCTATAACAACGGCTTGTGTGAGAAAGATTATTTACCGTTGGAATCAAACAACAGCTCGGGAAATCCAGTGCCCCAAAAAATCCTGAATCGTTGATCTGCAGATGGTGAGCTTTCGTCAATTTCTTAGAGTGCATGCGGTCTTTGAGCAGTGTGTGGGATTCTCCACATGTTATTCTCGTGAAGTCGGTTGATGAAAGAGTGGTGGAAACATGAGGGGTGTTAAATATAGTCCTTGGAGGTTTTCCGGTCAGCTGTGTTTGTGAGTTATCTCCCCAGATAAGAACATCCCCGGAATCTATGGAACTGTATGGTAGGTATGTTGGAGGTTTTAGGAAGTGGCAATACCTAAAATCGCGAACGAGTGGTTTGCACCGCATTCAATTGCACTTGTTGGCCTGCCCCATATTATTGAAGAAACCACGGCATAGGGTTTTGTTTTATTGGAGCAATCGCCAACCCCAATCTGGCCAAGGTTATTTGCTCCCCACGCGTACACATCACCAGATTCTATGACTTGTAAGAGGCAAATCATTAAGTTTGTAAAAGGATACCAATAACCACAACAGAATGATTGACGCCACAGCTCATTGAAAGAATTGGAATTCCAAAAAGGCCTTCAACAACAGTTAGAAGGTTTCTGGTTTTCCAATCTCCAAGCCCAAGTTGCCCAGAGCTATTGTTCCCACAACTCAGGAGTGTATTCGAACCTGTTTGTCATCAGGCACCGCAGTGGAAAAGAATATAAAAACTCAACACAAAGAAATCAGAGTGTGAGACCATCCGCATGCAACAAGAGAGATCCCAGTGTTGTTGTCAAAGCGGACTCTCTGAGGTCTACAGTGATTGCTGAAATCACCCAGGCCCAGTTGGCCAGAAGAATTCTCTCCCCAAGAAATCAACTGACCGGAATCTAACGATTGTGATGAAATCAAAAAAATCAGCACATTGGGGATACCAGATACTCCAACGGTGAAGTTACCCCCGCAATAAATCCTTTTGCAGAAAAGGCCCGGAACAACTGTAGGCGTACACTGGGGAGTGAGGTAATCACCCAAACCAAGTTGTCCAAAGTTATTGGACCCCCAGCTCAGCACACTCCAATCCGCTGCCAAGTTTGAGTCAGCCAACAGTTAAAAAAAAGCCGAATTTAAATACATACATGCTACAGCCGCCGAGTGGAAGGCACCACAACTTATGGACTTGATCTTCTTGCTGAATTCCACGTTCATGAGGATCGGACTTGACCGGGAAACATAATCACCCAGTCCAAGTTGCCCAAGTTCATTTTCTCCCCAGCATAAGATATCAGAGTCCTTTCCTGCTGATTTGTGTAAAAAAAAAATGTGGGGGAAAAAGTCATACACCAGAAGTGATGCTTGGCTGCAGGACCACCAGATGTTAAGGAAGGTTTTAATGTTACATGCACCGGAGAACATTGGAGAGGTACCCATGGGCCGTGGTCGATTGAAAACCTCCCTGAGACAGCTATCCATAGACTTCTTTCAGCAGATGTGCGCTTTGTCTTGTGGGACAATATGAGACAAACTGCAGGAATCGAGGCGTCAATGTGGGCTTTTAGTATGCGCTCGGGAAATGTTTTAACTTTCCACTGTATTTCTCCACAAGCCGTTTTGCAAGGCTGCCCCTGGGTGTCCATCACCTGCAAAGGGCTCTCAGTGCATCCTCTTTTCGACACCGTACAGTGAGTTGGTGCGCAGAGAGTGATTGTAGTGGGTTACCTCTATCGGGATTCTAAATTCTGGTGTAGATTTCAGCAAGGACTCTTCAAGCACCTCCATAGATTCATGGAAGCCAATCCTACACTTGGCCAAGTGTGGCCGCGGAATGATTTCCACGGTTCCGGCGGAAGGTATCAGTGTATTCCCACGGGCCGGCGACGTTATTGACCTGGTAAACAGCCGGTATGTACTGTGCCGAGGCCTTTTTGGATCGCTACGCGGTATGGTATGCACATGCCAATCGGAAGCAGGGAAAACACCCCACCCCACAGGAGGCGTGGTAGTAGTAATAGTAGTAATAGTAGTAGTAGTTGTTGTTGTTGTGACAGTGTTCACACCAGGGTCGAATGTAAACACAGCAGCACCGGCCTGCTCTCCTTCCTGTTGATGGTCGTGGTGACTGGTGTTCTGTATGAGTGAATCCAGAGCGATCTGCATTGCCCTGTTCCTGTCGTGTGCGGCCACACCAACAACCCACTCGAACCAATCCCCGTCGCCCCTGTCGCCACCGCCACCACCATTCATCCCATTACTAGCAGTACCATCATCGCCATCACGACCACCCACAGCAACCTGGCGCTGCTGGTGCTGTTGATGGGGGTGATGTGTTGGCGGTGGCTGTGGTTGCGGCGGGTATGGCGATGCTGCCGTGGCGGTGGCAGGTGGTGGTGGTGGTTGGTGTTGGTGTTGTGGTGGGGGCGGGTCACCGGTCTCGTCGTCGTCGTCGTCGTCGTCGTTGGTGGTGCCTCGTGGGCGTGGCCTCTTGACGCCGGCGGTGGTTGAGCTGTTGTCGTTGGAGCTGGTGCTGGTGGCCCCCACTCCCTCCTGTTGTTTCGTGCTGGTGTATGTTGTGTTGGTATCAGGGTGGCTCTTGGTTGTTCCCATGCCGAGAAGAATACGCTCGTTTGAACACTTTTTTTTTTTTGTTTCTTCTGTGTCGCAGGTGGCCTGGCCCAGGAAAACCCGCTCCAGCCTGGGCATCTGGCTTCCTTGGTCAGAGATCCAGATAGCCCCAGGGAACAGCGCAATTGTGTTTCGGAGAAGACGTCAGTGGTGGTGGAATGCTGCAGGGAGGGGGGAGGGGTCAGGCTGGGAGCGCCGGGGGGGTGTGCGAATCACCGCCCCGAAACTACCCACGACACAGGACGACTCGCGTTTGTGTGTTGTGGTTCTTTGTCATTCTTGTGGGTTTGAGCTCAACAGCTGCATCATCCATTTGTCTGAAAAGCAACCCATTTTTATGCCTTTGTACTTGGGTGAGTCGAATTCTCAAGACCCGACAGTGTGGCCACGGAAAACCCACTCTTGACCTCACTTGAAACAAGTCAATACGAGGTCGAATTCCTTCTCTCCTACTGAAGATAGCTCCTATTTGGCGAACGCAATCGCTAACACTGTCATACAATGATAAAAACCCCAAGGTAATGAGGTTACACTCACTTGTTTTTCCAACTTTGGCACAGGGGTTCGTGCCCACTTCTCCCGAGACCTCATTGGCTCCTGCAAGCGGTTACAGTTTCGCACACAAAATTTTGCTTCTACTGGTAAATGCACCCTACTGCCAAATAGACAGCCAAAGTAAAAAAAAAACAAAAAAAAGGCAACTCATCATAATATAGAGTGCAGAGAAACCAAGTGAAACAAAACATTTCAACACTGGAACAGCCGCACACAACAGCAGCACAAACAGTGGAGCTCTCCTCAGTACCATGTATTTTCTTCACTACCAAATACTTTGTAATCAACTCACAGAGTCTTCTCCACTCTCCCTCTAACATATGTACAGATTCACCTTTTTTGTAGAAACCATGCCCCACTGAGCACTGCCACATAGACAATGACACGTATGATCGAAGTCTTTCGTTTAGATTGCGGTACCAAACCCTCACTCTTGTTTTACAACCCTCACTTTCTCTCTAAGGACTGCCTTGAACAACTCTATGTAACACCATAGCGTGACGCACTTACTGGCTGTACAAGTCAGTCATGATCCCACCAATCAGACAAGTCCACTCCAAGAAGCTATCCACCAACATAACATTTCTTGCAGTTACAACTACAACTCACACCAGTGGTACAGGCAGAACTTTGGGAAAAAGGGTTTGAAGTACCCCACCCCAAACATCCTCTGGGCCTAATTCAGAAGACTTAAACATTGTTTTGCATTCTTAATTGTTCCTTTCTTTCATGAAGAGCTCTTGGCCTTAGCATCTACAAAGAACTGGTCAATGATGGGAGCATCCACACCATCGTTTTGCATCTTCTGCCTCACCACAGGTTCAGGTAATCCCACCTTGAGCATTGTGGAGTACTTGCCAAGGTTCTTTGCGCCGGCCGTTGCAACAGCATTTGCCTTGGCAGCAGCCGCGGCCGCTTCTTCCTCGGTCACATTCACGAATGGAATCTTCCCGCCGGGTACAATTCCGTGCCCTGTGGCTGCCATTTCGAGCCACCAGCTTCCAAACCAGAGTGAGAATGGCCGCCGTACTACATTGAATGTGGGGTTGATGGAGTGCGCAAAGTCGATGCGGTAGTGCCCCTGCTCATTCTTCTTGGCTATTTTGCCTATGTCACCACCGTACGGGCCCCCAGTGAGCTTGACGTGCTTTCCGATGTGGAGGTCCCAGACGATTTGTTTGGAGCGAGTGGAACAGGGTTCGCCTTGGGCATTGAATGGTACTCTTATCTGTTCCTCGCCTACAATGCAGTCTGCAGGAAGGTTCGGGGTGTAGAGCGGAGTGTCCATTGGGCTAACTTGTGAACCCAATCCCAACCTATCCACTAATGCTGTGAGTACATCATCAACTCGGCCGTAGATGCGTAGAGCTGCCCATTCGTCATAAGGAGTTTGTTGCAGGTTGATAATAACCAAGCCTTGGCACAGGACTGGGTGATGGTATCCCCTTTTGGCAATTGACTTTGGAACGCTATCAGCAGTGAACCCGGACATGGATGTGCCCAATGCTATACACATATCTGCTTTTTTCTTCCACTCGTTCATCCACGCACATAGGTCAGGGCGCAACTGCCCTTCATAGGGTACAATGGGATTTGCTGGATCATGCAGCGAACCATGTATTTCATTGAGTGCATACTGTGGATATCCAGCCTTCTGAGGCAGACTGTCATGGTTCTAGAAATAAGTAAGACCGAAAGTTGAGGGAAAAAAGGTTATTTATTAATTATTTAATAAGAAGCAAACAATTTCAATACCAAAGGTTTTTCAAACACGGGGAAGGGAAAGAAAAGAAAAAAAAAAGTTCTAACCTGCTGAACCCAATGCTTTAGGATTCCAGCGCGGAACAAAGCGGCGAGGACCCTGTGTGCCTTCGTGGGCCTGGCCAGCTTCCAGTCCTTTACCTTGGGCCTCTCAGCGCCGCTCGCGTCGTGCGACATGGCGGACTCGGCGCGGGACTTTGTGGCGTAGTCGTCGATCCCCGCGGCGGTGCTGATGCCGGCGCCGGTGTACGCGACGAGGGCGGAGGACTTGCGCACCATGCGGACGAGCGCGTCGACCTTGGCGGCCATGACCTCGGGCTGGTCGGTGTACTCGTGGGCCTTGATGCCCGTGAAGGTGTGCCGCGCGTTCACGTCGTAGTGCATGACGACGCGGGGGGGCGCCCAGCCCGGGTCCCCGCGGTTGCCGTGCATCCTCTCCCACGTCTCGCCCGTCATCACCTCGCCCTCCTCCGCGGCGGCGCTGCTGCCGCTGGCGGTGGTGGTGCTGGTGGCGGCCGACGCGGCTACGGAGGCGGCCAGGGCCTCTGCCTCGGGGGTTCCTGGGGGCGGGGGCGGTGCGGGTGCTGTGCCGGTTGTCGTTGACATTTTGCTGTAGGTTATTTTTTTTTTTTCTTGAAACAAACCGAATAACATCGATGTTGTCTTCGTTCGCTAGAGGAAAAGGTGCGGAAAGGCAAAAATGGAAGTTAACGGACCAAGGGGCGCTCGACTTACAGTCAATCTGATTCCGTAGCTTCACACAGTGTGACGACACTTGTGGGGGAAATTGTCAAGAAGAACAAGACTCCCCGCTGTCCCAACTTGGGTGTTCCCTTCGTGCGAAAGTAGCGATGGTAGGTGCCGCGGGCAGCGACGCCTACTCCAGCCTCGTCGCCGTAAGCAGCAGCCCCCACGTCTACGATGCAAGCAGCGTCGGCAGCAGCGGCGTCTCTGGGAGCGAGGGCGAGGAGGGCAAGTACTACCTGGTGTACCCGGTGGTGGGCGTGGCGATGGCGTCGCTGCTGGGCTCCCTGTTTGTAATCGCGTGGATCATCACCTCGAGGAGGATGAAGACTTTCCACTGGAGACTCGTTTTTATGTCATCTTTGTGCCAGTCCCTAGGTTGGTTGGTTTTTTTTTTTTTTTTTTTTTTTTGGGCTATCTATATCCCTTTGTGAAGCGAAAGCAGCGATCACGAGCGAAAGCAAAATCACAATAATGGTAGAATAAATGCAAAACATCCGGTTCAGTTGCATGTTCCCTTGAGTTAATTGTATTTATACAGTTTCTCTGACACTCGTTCTGGAGTACCCCTTCTTTGAGTTTACAGACGAGGAGTCGACGTGGTGTTCTCTGCAAGGTGTCCGGGGGTATTTTGCTCTTATCACTTCCCACCAACACACAATCCTCACAAAGGTTTCTTTCAGTCCGCGTTCCAGCTTGCTGGCGAGATGTGGATAATGGGTATCTCATTTAGATTGCATAGGTGACTTACCCTTCATCCTTTGTCTGCGAATTAATTACAAAAACGCAGACTGGCGAGGAAAAAACAACCCCTTGGTCCCGCGTGTGAAATTATGTTCCACCTGTTAATATGGCCAGTGTGTGCTTTATTGGCCGCTATTCCATTTTATAGCTCCAGTGATCCTCTTGTATATGTGCCCCTTGCCTGTGGATATTGCTGGCTCACTCCGGACGCAGCGATAGCCAGAATTCTGATCTTTTATGTTCCGCAGTGGTTCGTCATCTTCACAACTATCGGCTTGTACATACACGTGACCTACATCCTCCGCGAGCCCATCAGACTTTACACTATGCGTACATTGCGGCTTACCAGGAGGTCAAGCTCCAGCAGGTTCCTGCTGGCCGAGGCGCCGGTTCTTACCACAACACCGCCCGAAAAGCGGCAGGCCCTGAAACGGGCCATCAGGGCAGTGAGACAGCTAGTCCTATATCCAATGTGCATGCTACTGACATGGGTTCCATGCACAGTGTGCAGGGTGATTCAGGCCGTGAACGGCGGAGTGGAGGACAAGGTGACATCCACAGTCCTTGCGTGGATGAATGACACCACAGGCCTGTTTTTCTTCTTCGCGTGCCTGTTGACTGGAGAAGTATTCCAGGACTTGAAAAAACTATGCCGCAGAATGTGCTGCTGCCGGCGGGATTCAGATCAACTTACAGCCAATTAATTGAACAACCACCCGAGCAATTCCAATCCCAATTCAATTGGAACCACTCTCAGCACAAGAATTAGGCGACAAGCTATTCTTCATTGACATGTCAATAATCACCTCACACCCTCCTACAAAAACGCAGCCTTTCAATCAGACCAATCAATCACCAGATCTGTCAAGATCTGATGGGAATTTTTCGAAGTCAAACGAAACGCTAAAAAAAAGGAAAAACAAGAAAAAGAAAACTCTTCAAACGATGTTGTCACGAGCCAGCGGTGCCTTGACCGGTTTTGCGACACTACCGCGTTGGTGGGGGGGTCTCAATGGTGCCCGGAGATCTATGGGAAGTACAAGTAGCAGGAGATCTCCTCCCAAGGCGCTTGTGGCTAAAGGCGCGGATCTGGGTCGTTTAAAGGCAGAAGTGGTAGCCGGAGGCTATCCCGACCACGTCTTGACCGGCAGGCAACTGACTGACGTGGAGTTAGTTCTGACAGGTGCTTTCTCGCCTTTGGGCGGGTTCATGAACAAGTCCCAGTATGAGAGGTACGGTCAACTTTCTTCGAGGAGTATTGCTGTTTAACTATTTAATCCCATCGTTTTTTTTTTCCCCACTTGCAAAATCATTGACCCAAACAATAGTGTTGTGAAACGAAGTGAACTTCCTGATGGGACACTGTGGCCAATTCCCATAACCCTTGACGTGTCTGCCGAAATAGTATGCTCATTTTATAGACAAAGTTTTGACTCTATTTCAATGAAAGGCTGAGAAGGCTAAGAAAACCAAGAAAATTTCTTTGAGAGTTGAGCAGCACCTTCCCGCCTCTCGAAACATTTTGTCTAAATTTTGGTAGGATGATGAAGGAAGGTTGATTGCTGTGATGGATGTGGAAGATATTTGGAAAGCAGACAAAGATATGGAAGCTCGCGAGGTCTTTGGTACAACAGATATTAAAGTCCCTGGTGTTGCTTACCTCAAGGTGAGATTTTTCTTTGTGTTATTTTTCTTCTATTTTAATTTTATTTTGGTTTCTCTTCCTTCTTCTTTCAATACCAGTACAAAGCTGGTGACTGGAATGTAGGTGGACGTATTGTCGGTGCTGAATTGCCTGTCCACTATTCACATAAAGCACTTAGAGGTAACAGTTTCTCTCTTGTCTTTTTTTGAAACGAGAAACATAAGGAACTCCTCAACTCATGCATGCCAAATTTGACAGCATGAAATGGAACAAGGTTTTTTTCTTTTTTTTTTTCTTTACAAATTAAGAACCACTCTTTCAGGTAGCTGCATTTCACTCCCGGAAAGTTCTTACATTGCTTGATCGAGAAGCTCTTACATCTGTGGCCTCAAATGCTGGTGCAAAACTACTTATTCAAGCTGAAGTGGTTGGTGCTGCCCTCTTTTTTTCTTTGTTTAGTGTAATATAGGGTTTGGACCCGATTTATCACTCCAAAGTGAAGTGCCTTACCAAGATCATGCCAACATTTGAGCCAAATACTGCAATGCTCTCTCTATTGTCTTTATCCCAGAGAGGCATAGGGTTAAGGGATCAATTGTTAAAGTGCATTGTCGCCAGAAATCATGGTACTACATGTTAGAAATGCTTTTAGGTCGATACCAACCTTCTTAACAGGCTGCTCGCACTTCATAGCAGACGTGCCACGTCCACTGTTCTCACAGGTTTTGTATGAAGAAAACTCACCTTTCAACCTCTTATGTGGATATTCCAGTTGGAGAAGATGGGAGGCAAGGCAGGAGTTGATGTGCTGGGCCTTCCAAAAATGGCTTACGTGAAAAATCATCGCAAGTACTACAACATCAATGCTGTCCCAGATGGAGAACCTAGCCATACAATTTCTGGTTTCCTGAATTCCCCTCTTGAATATTCCTCACCTTAAAGTAGAATCGGAACTGGAAACTCTTTTGAGAAATGGGAAACACATTCCTGAATGGCTGCTACCTTCATCTGCAGTTTCTGTCCTTAAACGCATATATCCCCCAAATTCTCAAAAGGTAATGAAAACAGGGCAAACACTGGCATTTTTATTTATTTGCATCAATTAAGTCATGAGTTTTTAAGCTAGTTGAACTTGAGAATGATACCAACAACTCAAATCGAGACTAACTTTTTTTTTTAGGGTGTATGCATTTTCTTCACTGGGCTCTCAGGAAGTGGTAAGTCAACAATTGGAAATCAGGTTTTCCTTCTTTTGCTAATGCACGAACTTATGACTGGAAAAGGTTTGTCAACAACTGATGGAGGATGCAACCCGACAAGTTGTAATGCTTGATGGTGATGTCGTAAGACACAATCTCTCAAAAGGTCTTGGCTTTTCGAAAGAAGATAGGTTCTGGATTTGATAGTAGAGGTCTGCGTACCTGACTCCGTTTAGGGACCTCAACATCCTCAGAATTGGGTTTGTGGCGAGTTTGATAACCAAATGTGGTGGTGCCGTCATATGCGCACCTATTGCACCCTATGCAAACATCCGACGTAAGGTACAGAGTTAAGGATTCTTGAATGGTTTCTCAACTTTATTTTAGGTCAGAGAAATGGTTACCGAAAGTGGTGGCTTGTTTGTTCAGGTGCATGTGGCCACATCCCTTGAAGAATGCGAGAAGCGCGACACCAAAGGACTCTATGCCAAAGCCAGGCAAGGCAAACTCAAAAACTTCACTGGTGTGCCTCTTGCAGTCCCTACCACATGTTAAAACTCTCCAATAGGCATTGATGACCCCTATGAGATTCCCAAGAACTCTGAGGTGTCTATCCGCACAGAGGGCAAGACCATCGAGCAAAGCGCAGACCAGGTTTGGCAGTATCTAGTTGCCAACGGGATTGTGGATTCCAAGAATTAAGAAACTACCTCACAAAGCCTTCCTTCTGACCTCCCTTTCTCCACCATTCACACCATACAAAAGGAATTTTCTTTCGCAACCCAGAACCCGTTTTTTGAATTGTTATTCTCCAAACCAATTTATTTCTTACGATCAAACACCGGGATCCACAAGAAAACAAAGCCACAACAGCGACTGTTGTTACTGCCGACACAACACGCGAACAGTACACCCGTATATCAACAACAAAAAGAACCTACACCAAGAATGTCGTACATGTTACCGCATCTTCATAATGGATGGCAAGTTGACCGCGCCATCCTGGAGGAAGAGGAACGCGTTGTTGTCATTCGATTTGGACACGATTGGGACCCTGAGTGCATGAAGTATGTTCCTTTTGTTACTCTTTGTGGTCTTTCCTCGCCAAAACAATGCTGGGCCAAACCAACTAACCCTCGCTTTGTGCTAAATGTATTTACGACAATGATATATATTGTGTGACTAAGATAAATATCTAGGATGGATGAAATACTGTATGGTGTGGCAATGAAAGTAAAAAACATGGCTGTCATTTATCTGGTTGATATAACTGAAGTACCAGACTTCAACAAGATGTACGAATTATATGATCCAGTCACAACCATGTTCTTCTAGTATGTGCACAATAATTTTTCTTCGTTGTCTTACTTCTGTTTAGTAGAAACAAACACATAATGATTGACTTGGGTACCGGAAACAATAACAAAAGTATGTTATCTTATTCCCTTATTTCGTTTTTTAATTGTGCACCACAGTTAACTGGGCAATGAACAACAAGCAAGAACTCATAGACATCGTAGAGACCATATACAGAGGAGCAAGAAAAGGACACGGTCTTGTCATTTCACCCAAGGACTACTCCACAAAATACAAGTACTGAGTTACACAAGCCACCCAAGTCAGTGTTATGTGTTGACAATCCCAACCCATAAACAGCATAAATATCAAAAAAAAGTGTTTTTTAGTTACATATTCTATACATTCTGTATTTCTTTTTCTTTTCTTGGGGTTGTTGTCTTAGCAACTGTGGGGTTTGGTTGTTTAGCTTACAGAGTGTTCTGGGGATGTGGTTGCCTCTGTGGCTGGAGGAGAGGGTGAATTGGTGCCAATTTCCGGACTTGTGGTGTTGGTTGGTTCTGTGTGTTGGATAATGAGGTCTGTTGCTGCTTCCGCCATGAGCCTCAGGGCTCGTGAAGGGTCGGTGGGTTTTGTGGTTGTTGGTGGGAGGGTTGATGGTGGTGGGGGTGGTGTTGGTGTTTGTTGGTCCACTACTACATAGGTGGTGTCTGTTATTTGAGGTGAGGGTGTTTGGGTAGGGCTCGTCATGTATGTTTGTGGGGAGGTTGTGTAAGGTTGGATTACTGCGTTGCGGGAGTTGGACGATTTGCCCGTCCTGCGGCGCTTCGACTTCGGTGATATGGTGTCCCCGGAGGATTTCTTCCCAGGTGTATACAAAGAACCTTCTGTGTGAGAGCTTCTGTACTTTTTGGCCCACTGAAGACCACAGGCATTGCACAATCTGTCAATCTCAATAAGGTAGGAAGTATTTCGATAATAGGACACACGTTGCCGGTCCTTCAGGACCTTTCCGCCACTCGGGTGTGTTCTTTCTCCCACAGAAATGGCAATACAACTGGGATTTATCCACTCCAGATAACCTGCGTCTCGTGCTTGACTACTTGTGGTTAGAAGTAAGAACTTTACTGTGCGGATGAGGCACCTTAGTAGGTTGAACAGGTTCTTGCACTGGTTCCTCTTGTGGCGTTATAAGGGGTGACGATATGGGATTAAAAGATGGGATTGGAGGAGGTGGTGGAGGAGTTTGTTGGAGTTGAAGGAGCAACTTTCTGCAAATTTGGTTGTCTCCAACAGATTCCCCTTTTGCCTTCCCCCCTTTGCGTGTTGACTTCTTTGTAACCTCTTTTGGAGGCTCTTCTGAAACTTGAGGTTCTGTTTGGCATGGATTGTACATATTCGGGTCTTGCTTGGTGGGGTTGGCTTGGCGTTCATCTCTAACTGGCTCGAGAGTTTGAGCTTGTTGTTCAGTTCCGTAGTCATTTTGAACCTGAGTGGCTTCGGGCTGTTTCTGAAGCAGAGGAATCGTAAAAGTATCTTGTGGGTCTGGTCTTTCTGGTTGCTGTTGTTGCTGTTGCTGTTGTAGGAGAAGTTGCTCTAGAAGTTGCAGTTGCTGGGTTGCAATAAGCTGTCGTAGTTGGTTCTCAACAAAGATTTTTTGTTGTTGTTGCTCTCTTTGTTCTACCTCTAGCATTTCCATCATTTTCTGTGGGTCCTGCGGGTACTGAAGGGGTTGCTGTTCTGGAGTGGGTTGCCATTGAATAAGTGCCTGTAGGAAGGTGGTGTCCAGTGATTTTTGCGCCTGGTCAGTAGAATCGTGAACAGACGAGGGAATTGGGGTAGGGAGTGGAGGAGGACAATCCAGTGTTGATGTGTTGGGTGAAATAACTAGATTTGCGGAAGGTGGTAAACAAGGTGAAAGTGAAGGGTTAGGAATGGGTGGTGGGTGTTCAAGTGGGATCAGTTGTTGTGGCAGCGACGGCGGGCACAAGACCCTACCAGCGCTACCTGCACTAGATAACGCGTCCTGCCCAAAAGCCGCAGAGGACAGGTACATCTCCTCGCGCTTTTGGGGGAGAACACCGGAGCCGCTGATGCAATCCGTTGTCGCGTCGGTCGCCACGAGTGCTGTCGGTTCGCTTTCGGTGGTCGGTTGCCCACTCGGTTCTTCCTCAGCACACTCGATCGAGTCTGGTGCCCCGGCCGACGTCGGTTCCTGTCCGACTTTTTTTCCTTGCGTCGGGTTCGGGTCGTTGCTTGTTGGGGTTGTGATGTCGCTGTTGTCGCCTTTTGTCGCAGTTCCGGCACGGCAGAGTGTCGCCTCACGTGTCGCTGACCGCACCACGTCCCCCTCTAATTTGGCTTTTTTTGGATCCTCCGGCAGAAACTGTAGATCAGAAGGTGGCCTTTCCGAATTCGGCTGATTCGAAATCGGGCTGGCAGCAGTTGCCGGGCAATGTGTGTCGGGAAACCCCAAAAAGCAACCGAAATTTGCCGAAGCGGCGTTGTCGTCGGCTTCGCGGCCGACTTCGTCGGTTGCCATGAGCTCCTCTGGGATTTGTGCCTCCTCGCGTTGTCGTCGGCTTCGCGCGCCGCGCGTCGTCGCTGTCTTGGTGGGGGATGACCGCGGCGTTATGGGCGACCGAGAGCGAGGCGTGTGCAGCGGCGACGTGTTGCACGAATGGCCGTTAGTGCTCGTGATCGCGATGCAATCTCGCGGCTGGGAGTGGGCGGGAGCAGCTTTCTTGGGCGCTGCTACGGCGGCAGTGTGTTGTTGTTGTTGGCCGTGGTAGTGCCGGCTGCTGGATTTGCTGTCCTGGTGTCCTTGGTGTTGCTGCTGGGATTTACAGTTATGGCAAAGTCGCTGGGCGGCGTCGCGGCGCTCGCGGGCGCGGCGTGACACGAGGGTAAGTGCAGCGGCTTTGACAACCCACTCGGCGACGTAGGCTCGCCGTTGTCGTTTGACGGCAGGGTCTCTGCCGCGAGGCTGGAGTGAATTATGGGACTCCATGGTGGGTTCACGTCCTTTGTAGTGACTACCACAAGCAGTTCGTCCTTTTGTTTTTTTTTTATTCTTTCGTTCTTGTCGATCTTGATAGAATTGGCAATAAGCAACTTTTAGAGATGTTTGGCGATGAGAGATGCCGATCCAGTCTGTGAGGTAGTTCTCTTGATGTGATTTTCTGGCCCAGATTTCGAGGGCACTCAGGTAAAAGCACAGGCTGCCGGTGCATCACAAGTGCAAACCCCTTTCACAAGAAACAGTGTTCTCGCAGTGACTCCCGGCAGGAAACGTGTTCCCTGAACGCCGTGAAAAAAACAACAAACAAAAACAAACCCGTGATGGTTTCGGTTTCGAATGCGCACACAGCCGTAATCGTCGTCGCCGCCGCCGCCGTCGTCTCGCTGCTCGCCCCCGCCTGCCTCTGCCAGTCTCCCCCTGCGGCGTCGTACGCGCGCGTCTACTACGTCCCGGGGGCGTCGCCTCCGTGGGACCCCTCGTGGGCCCCGGCCGTGGCCAGCGTCGACGTCGCCGCGGCGGGCTCGCCGTCGTCGCCGCCGTCGGTGTCGCCCCCCGAGGCCCGCTGCCTCCTCGGCCCCGGCGGCGACGGCGAGGACGTCGCGGCCTACATCTCGCAGGGCGCGTTCGCGGCCGACCTGGTCGAGGACCTCGAGGAGGACGGGGGCAGCACCCTGTGGTACTACTTCGTCGCCGGGAAGACCCTGTACGCCGTGAATCTGACGTCGTGCGACGTGGAGGTCGTCTCGGCGCTAGCCACCCCCATCGACATTGTGGGACTCACGTGGTCGGAATCCGACGGCGTCTTCTTCGCCATCGGGCACACCTTCGAGTGCGGAGAAGAACGAACAGTTCTGCACAGAATGACCAGAGATGGATTTCTGGAGCAAGTAGGAATGTTGCACTCTCCGGGATGGGAACGTGTGCAGTACTCGGTGGACAGTTTGGCGTTCTCTGACATGACTGGAGAATTGTATGCCTACTCTGGAAGCCCTTGTGCCATGCATTCCATTGACCCGTGTGATGCAACTGTTGTGGCGTCTGCTGTGTGCCCGGGATCCGGTTATATTACCTCCAGGTATCCTCCTAAATTTGGGTTTTGCTTTTCTGTCGTTTTTTTTTTTTTTCTTTGTTTTTTTTTGTTTTATTATCATTACTTGCTTAGTGATTTATTTCTTTTTTGGCCCGCTGTCATTGTGTGTATTAATATTGGTTGGGTACTACCAATGGAGTGATGTTTCCCTTGACTTCGACGATGAGACTGGGGAGCTCTATATGGCACCAGCCAGTATTGTTGGCATTTGGATTATGAATCACACTGCATGCATCCCGATTTCTGAAATTACACCACCAGATGTCAGTGTATATGGAATTGGTGTGCTGCATATGTACGCCCATTTGCAGAGTCCCAGTAGCAGTGAGAGTTCTTCATATTTCACTGAGCTTGACGATTTCTCTGATGAGATAGGTGCTAATTTCGCAATTTTCACTTGTGCTTCTTATGCAGGATTTACCTACCCAATTGAAAATTGGTTGTGTTCAGTCTGCCCTCCTGAGTGGGAGTCTCAGATTGATCTCATAGGAACGTTTAGAGATCCATGGCACTACTCTTTTGGGTATGTGATGCATGTGAATGGCATGGGCCTTCTAGTAGTAATAAGGGGGATTGCAGGGTCCACCCTGCAGTGGATGCTGGATGGTGACTTGAGACAAGACCTGTATCCACTACAACCAACAAGTGGGAAGCTTGCTCTAGTACACTCCGGATTTCTACAAATTACTGAAGCTGTTAAGTTGGCTGTAGAAAAACTTATCCGCGAGGGCTTGAGCATGTTCGAGTATTCCGACGTTGTATTTGCTGGTCACAGTATGGGAGGGTCTGTGGCGGCATTGTTAGCACCAATAGTTTGGGCTGACCTTTCATATGACTATGACTTGCCTCGTGGGTTTCTCAAGGTGATCACTCTGGGACAACCGCGTGTTGGGAATGCAGGGTTTAATGACGTCCTTTTATCTGCCACTGACTTTCACCATCGAGTTATTCACCATTGCGATCCTGTTCCACAAGTTCCGAGTGACGGCTACACACACTTTGCCACTGAACACTGGATTTCCGTTTGTGGAGGCAATACTTCCATTTCATGTGACAGTTCTGGTGAAGATCCTTCTTGCAGTAGGAGCTGTAGTACTGAGGAGTACACCAGTCACGCTTTGGACCACAACTTGTATTACAATGTTGCGTACCTCTCGACTACATGGTCATATGACACGGTCGATCCTTGTGAAGGAGAATGTTGGTCAAGTTCTGAAAGTTGCCAGTTTGATGCGAACAACGTACCAAAATGCATGTGTACGATCCCTGGACTCGTCACTGCAGAAGTTGGGGGGTGCCAGTTGCCGGATCCAATCAGTGTGGTACCCACACTCAATTCCGTTGTTTTGGAGATTAGAAAAACTGACACTGTTTCTGACTTGCTTGCTTTGTTCAAATTTGAACTTTCTGGAAAGTTCAATGTGGCCATAGAGACCATCATCAACTGGCACACTTCATCACCAAATACTAAAAGAGAGGACTGTACTACAGTGAGCACGAACGACACAGCAGCGGAGAGTTGTCTGCTCTCTGTACAATTCGCATACTCTAATACTAGCAACAGCTCGTTTGCCTGGTTTTTCACAGATATACTTCATAATCACGCCACTCTTGAAACCTTTTCTATTATGCGTGCTTCAATTGCTGTAGTTGATGACAATGACACGCTCACATCCGTGTCAGTTGAGCAAACTGATGTAGTGACAGGTAACTCCGAGCTACTCCCTTCCCACTATTTATTCCTTACGATGAAAAAAGATCCCAGCTGTTCTGAGAGCTGTCTTCAGTCCTGGATAGGCGATGGGATGTGTGATATTGGTTGTCTTGTAGCAAGCTGTCAATATGACCAAGGGGACTGTCCTGATGTTCCCAGCAGCTCCGCAAGTGAATCCAGGTCAGTCTCTAAATCAAGCTCTGCAAGTTCCAGTCAACAACAAAGTGTAGCATCAACGGCAAGTACAGAGTTGGACTCTGAAGGCAGCAGTTCCCATTCCAGTTCAAGTACAAGACATTCTATCCCCCATTCAGATGAACAATCATCGCTTGTGAGTAATCCTCTGGAATCCTATCCACTTGGGCAGTCATCTCAATACCTTGAGACCCCTTCCAGTGAGGACGTTATAACTGTCTCCCTCTGGATACTAGTTGCCGTTGCCGGAGGTGCAGGTGTTCTATGTATTCTGGCTTTTCTGGCAGGCCTCAGTGTGGCTTGTTGTGCCGTGAAGAAGAAGAATGAGCCTACTATTGAGGAGAGCTTTTCCTCTGCTTTCTCTGATGACGGCTCACGCAGAAGAGCAGGATTGGGACCAAGAGACATTCCTCTTGATAATTTGAACTGAGCGCAAATTCCCTCCCACACAACATTATTCACTTTGTAAAACCCATATTTATTTTGCATAATAGAGTTTTGTTACACAATGGTTTTTTTTTTTTGTTGTTGTTGTTGTGGGTTCACTGGTGATTCAATGTAGTTCAGAACCCTTGTACCATCCGCCCCCCTTTGAAGACATAGAATGAGGCATCCTTCATAAATAGGTCACTGTAGTCATTCTGGTGTATGTAGAGGCGGAAGCCGCAGTGCCTGATGTAATGGCCTGGGTAGTTCACAGATTCGAATGACACAGTCCCTGTTGCTCCGCATAGTCCCGGGACTTTACTGTACGAGTGTAAGAAGTAGTTTTTACATTACATATAATATGTCTCCCCATCTTAACAATAACGTTGAAAACACACCGGAATGATGCATCATTAAGATAAAGGGGAGCACTTTCTCTTGAATGCAACTTGATTTCATAGTTTTGATGCCTAAAGAAGTGATTGGGATAGTTGACAGACTCAAAAGAAATGCAGTTGCCCCCAACAAGACCAGGCCGCAGTATGAAAGTAGAGTCCTGTTTATCTAGTGCGGTAGTGACTGGGTCAATGTAGCCCATGCCCCCCTTGTGCCTCATGAAGTGTGTTTGATAGTTGAATGACTGGAAGGAGTAACTTTCGGCCTGTTGTGCTTCCACTATCGGGGTTGGAGTCGAGAGAGACACTGACCTGTTCAACGTCATGAAGGATGCATCTTGGTTAAATAAGTCACTTCCATCCGCCCGGTGTATGTATAGTCTGAATCCCTGGTGCCGAATAAAGTGCCCAGGATAATTCACCGATTCAAACGAGACGGTTCGAGGGAGTCCACAAAGGCCATTTACCTGTCTGAAATTCCAAAAGAGAAAGAGATAGAATAAGTTTATTGTGTGATACATACAATAGAGTAAGGATAATGTAAAAAAAAAAAAAAGGAAGTGTTTATATACCTGAACGATGCATCATTGAGATACAAGTCGTTGGTCTCTTTTGCGTGAAGTTTAATTTCGTAATTCTGGTGCCTCAGGAATTGGTTTGGGAAACTGGCCGATTCGAACGAAATACTGCCCGGAGCACCCACCAGCCCCGGCCTTACGTGAAACGAAGAATCTGCAGTGTCCTTCTCAGTCCCGCTCAATTCTTCGATGTAGCCCAGGCCCCCCCTGTGCCTTATGAAATGTGTAGGGTAGTTCACAGATTGAAATCCAGTAACTGCGACCAACGGCCGTGGTGGTGCCGCAGTTGCTGCTGTCGTTGCGGCGCTGGCGTTTGGTGGCGGCGAAACTGCAGTAGCGTTTGTGGTTATGGGAGTCTTGGGCGTCGCGGTGCTGGCACTGCCAGGCGTAGTCGTCGTAGCAGTAAGTCTGCCCATTTTCTTATTTGTCGGTTAGACGACGAAGCGGTTTGGTTTTTTTAAATTGTGTTTAAAAAAAATGTTACTTGGTTGGGGTGAAATGAAAGTGGTATTACAAAGTATGAAGGGGTTGAAGTTGGGTGGTGTGTACCACGAGTGAGAAAGAAAGTAAGAAAGGGGCCAATGCTGTGATACTAGGAGTGTCCACCGGGAGGAGGTGGGGGAGGGGGGTAGGTAGGAGCCTGGAAGGAGGGAAGAGCCCACTGGTTGTCATGGTCCAGGGAGGGGCTGTCAGAGGAAGGAGGGTGCAAGGGGGTGCCGGAGCCCTGGGTGTGTGAGTGGGGACTAGGCGCTTGCTGCTGTATGGCCTGTGCGAGGTTTTTCCTCTGCCTGTATGTCTGTTTCATGGGATGAGAAAATGGGAAAGGAAAGAAAAGGAACGAGGTGGTACATTGATAATCTTTGCCTCCATTTGCTTGTCAACAGCTGGGTGCTCCCCTGCAAAGGTAGTTTTGGGTGGGCCAACCGAAATTGCAACAGTAAAGTCATCTGGCAATCTTGACACAATATTAATGTATCATGAAGCCAAAACAGTGCTAATACGTATGTTTCTTGGAGCGGTCCAAGTTTTGAACACCAAAGGTTTCAACGTGGTACTTATCCGAAACAAAAGCTGTGTTAAATATAACATGGAAAGCCTTAGATGATATTAGTTTTCAGTTTTTTTCATGATGAAGTTCTTAACCTCCTTGGAAGTAGCAGTAGAATAACATCGTATAAGTACATCACTCCGAACATCCAGGGAAATTTTCACAGTAATATAATTATCTTCTGGGAAAAGTGAATAGGGTCTGCAACCAGAATTTGAGAATGAGGCATTTCTTTTGAGTTCAACTATGTTACCTTGTTTCAGCTGTGTTTAGAAGTAATTTTGGTTCAGGATATGTATGGTCATAAATTTCAAAGTACATTTCAGTATCTGGAAGAACTGGGCCCACTCTGATTTTGCGCAGTCTCACTGGACGAGAAATGAGCTCATATCCATTTAGGATGTTCCAAAAGTAATAAATATACCTGGGGAAGAAGTTTGTTGTGTTTGGTGGGAAAAAAAAATAACAGTACCGAATTTGAGATGGTTGTGTTACACCCTTTTCTGTGGCTGACCTCCGGGATGCAAAGTGCTGTGCTGCGGAAGCAATATCAGGGAACTCAGTGCAGTACAACAGCCAACAGATAACGACTACTCCTGTGCGTCCTTTTCCTCCCTGTTGGTGTCTTTGGTTTAAAGGAAAATGTTCATTTGTTTGAACAGTACCTTGCAATGCACAACAGCCACATTTAGGGAATTCTCTGAAAGCCATGTCTCAAGTGAGTTGAGAATGGTGAAAAGCCTTGGGATAGAAGGGGCGTGATGATCGAGGAACGGAAAGTCGAATATCTTTGGAGGAATGGGCATGCAACTTAATGGTGTTGTGAGGAAATACCCTATTACTGAACTTTTCATAGTCGTACTAAAAGATGGTTGGCCTTGTTTCCACAACAAAGAAAAGTACCTGAATTTCAGAGAGGTTCCATATCATGAAACGATCAGTGTGGTTTGCTTCAAGCAACCTTACAACCTATTTTGCGTGAAAATTTTCCAAAAAAACCCAGGGATAAAGGGAAAAAAAAACAACTTACTTCGTCAATGTGATTCCGCCACACAGCTGTCACACCAGATGACGGGAAACTCATTGCTGCAGGTATAGTGTGAGGAAAAGAGTACAAAAACAAAAGAAAAACAAAAAAAAAAAGGCGAACCCAAAATGTTGTCAGTAATGTAAGACAAGTCCAAGTCGAAGCCATTGGCTTGATACCGTAGACGATCTCGCGATACGAGTTTACGAACACTTTTCAACAACGACATGGCCGGAGAAAGGGTATTACTTTTTTTTTCCCTTTACGTGAAATCTTTATTTTCTTGAGGTCTGAGATCCTCACTCAATCTCGAAGCAGGCGACACCCTGAGCACACACGTGGTGTGTGCACGTTCACCCAACAGAATTTCTTCTCAGGGTTACCTTGACTCATCACTGGATTGGCAGTTTCTTCATTCGTCGAGTTTTATTTTTCTCAAATAAGCCGCTGGACGAGCGACCTCGATGTCGGACAACGGGTGTGTTCTTTTTTTTATTTGGTTTTTCTCCTCCCTTTGTTTCTTTGCTGCTGTGGGATTTTTTTTTTTTTTTTTTTTGTTGCTCAAACAAAGTTAAGGGAGGATGATGGCAGTGGAGGGGATTCGCATGCACCTTCGAGCACCCTTTTTTCGTTTGGTATTTTGTCCCATAGTGCATTATGCATTTGCAATAACGTTTTACTTTTTTTTTTGTTTTTTTTTTTGTTTTTTTTTCCCCCGTTTGCTGTGGTGTTTGATTGTTTCTCCCTCATTCTTAGAGGACCTTGTAAAATCTGGTGGGAGAAGAGGTTATCATTCTTGATGCACGCCTTTGGTTTCTGGTCTAAACTATGTAATAGGGAGCAGGGCCGCTATATATCAACAACTGCTCCAAGGTCTGAGGAGTCCTTCTCAAGATATGCAACTGGCTTCACTTGAGAACTTATCTCAATTGCTGGCCGTTGCAACAGAAGAGAACCTTTCTGGATGCAGGTTGTTACAACTACTTCTCACCAACTACAACATGACACTTGCCATAGTATAGAGGAAATTATTACTGAGGTACTCAAAATTATGAGTGCTCCCTCTGACAGTAATTTTCCTATGGAAAAGTGTATGTTGTATCAGTAGTTTTTTAAAAAAGAAAACCAACCAAATACAAGTGTATGCATCTCGGGCTCTTGCCCATATACTCGAAGCAATACCTAATATTGGGAATACCATGGTAGCAAGTGGTACTGCTCAAGTTTTGTGTGAGACACTCCGTCAATGTGGCTGGGATGACCTTACAGACCAGACTCTTTCTGTATCTAAAGTCTTCACTACTGTTTCACTAATGTGCCAAGACATTATGCAAACTCAGTGTCCAAAATCCTGTTCCTGTTCTAAGAGCTGGAGGGTTACTCTCTGTAATGCAAAATCTCGATTTTTTTACTGAAAACATGCAACGGGTTTCAATCAGTGCTTCCCTTCAAATCACTCTTACCCCTTGAAAGTCGGCCATTCAAACAGTCGCGAATCTATGTCGTCAAGCTCCAGGTGACGCTTTCAACGAGTGCATCAAGGAGGCACTTTCACCAATGGCACTACTTCTGAAACATCATGATAAAAAAGGTGAATTGGCTTGGACTTACCCACTCCTCACACACAATAGTGGTTGAAAATGCAATTTTGTGTTTTGCAAGACTTGTTGAATCCTTTCGTGAATCAGAACCAGAACTTCAAGAAATATTTAAATGTGATTTTGTCAGCCTTGCCACCCCTTTACTAGCAGGAGGCTCCACTGGTATTAGGTTAAATTCCAACTATGAGTATTATTATTCCAAGTTACCACCCTTCTAGTCCCCAAAGTACATGTCTTCTCATGCGAACGCTGTCAACATTGTGTGCATCACCACAAGTTACATGTGAACTATTGGATTGTGGAGCTATAAAGATCATCAAAGAGTTCCTCTCCAGATTTGTGGAATCAAATAAAACATGTTTGTTTCACTAGTATTGATTACTTTTAACGGTTCCCTCGAACTTCTTGAACCCTCAGCATCTCCTTCCAAGCAAGGTACTAACACACCCCAATACCTTCTGGAAGTCCTTCACTTGGCTAATGAGATTATGCCACCAATGCCACCCGGTAAGACAGTTAGCCTTTTCTCAAATCTAAAAGAAAAAAAGCTCTGCTGATGGATTTTTCCAATCAAAGACACTTTTTCCGTTCTCTTATTCAGAAATACAAGACCACTGCACCAGCACCCACTCCCCCAGGCAGCATTCCCCCTTCTGAAACTGGAGACACGAGGTTCGTAGAGATTAAGCTAATATTTATACGAAAAATATTTAAATTATCTCTTGTCATACTCATTGTATGCAGTCAGCCGCAAGAACCCACAGCCACTGTGCCACCTGTCCAGGTTCCACACCCCAAAGAAATCATTTTCCAATCGAAACCTGATGTACTTCTGTCGTATGCGAAGGTTGAGCACCTGTCAAATTTGCCACATTTTTCCTGACTTATTGAAGGGGTTATTTGGACCGATAACGCAAATCTTTTCTACCAGCTCCCAACAAATTAGGCAGCCATGTCTGGTAATACTCTTGAAATTGCTCCATTTTTGTGCTAGGGAGGGTCTAGATCAAGTGTTGCTGGTAGTCTCTTCCCTTAAAAAACATCATCTTACATCTAGCAGCATGCCAATTTCCCTGTGTTTCTTGCCAGTGCTTTAGGAAGTGAGGATGTATTTCTACAATTTACGGGACTTCAAATGTGCGATATTGTTGTCGCAAAAACGCCCCAGCTAATCCCTGTTCTGCGTCGAGAGGGTGTTATCACTGAAGTTCAAAATATTATCAAAGCCACAAGCACTGCACTTGCTCCCAGCTCAGGTGGTTCGTTAAGTGGAAGCTCTAGTGGAGCACTCTTAGGAAGAAAGTATTCATCCCTTCCGAGTTTGAGAGAACAAGTGTTGTGTGATCAAGCACTAGGTGCATTTGCCTCAGGAATTTCACAAAAGTGTTTGGAAAAGGTTCCTTCCTCGGTTTTTTTCCAAGAAATCCAACATAAATAGGCTGGTGAAGTTGGAGATTCAAATGTAGCAGTCACTCTTACAAAGCTCGTCAAACAGCTTAGTGCCATTACTTATGGTAATGCTCCTCCAGAAACCAACAGTTAACACCACACAGAGACCCCAGAGGCAGAGCAAGTGAGAATAATGACCGAGATCAAGGATTTACTGGCACAAGAGGATGGCGTATCCACATTCGAATTTATTGACAGTGGCCTTATAAAAGCATATCTTGATTTCTTCACCAAAGTTGATAAGCCAGGTTTCTTCGTCTCCTTTCGTTTTTACCTTACATATCTTAAGGCGAGCCGGAAGTCATCAAAGAGAAGTATTTAACTACCAGAATATGTACATTCGTGTCGGTGTACATGCCTCCAAAGCAAACTGGAACTACACCAGCAGTAACACTTCCTCCGCCACTGAGCGTTCTGTTGCATAAACTTCATGATGCATTGAACAAGTGCGAGAGACTCCCAGTTGTATTAAATGACACACCAAACTTGGGTGGGGGTCTCAAACTTCTGACTGAGCCAATGAAGGTTACTCTTCAACCAGGTCTTTTCATAAAAGCCAATTGTGCCTTTTCACTGACTTTTCATCTCTATCACTAGACCCTTCTGAAACAGAATTAAAGCCAATAACTGAAGAATCTGTCCCAATTGAAGCTCTAGCCACAATAGCAGCAATAGAGGACTACCTTTGGCCTAAAGTCTGTCCCGAAACCTCCGCACGGATTCCCCCAAGAAATGTGGCTAGTAGTGGTGGCTTGGATAATTCGGCCTCTACTTCTGCAGCCTCTGCTACTGCCTCCACACCAGCGAAATCTGCAACTAAAGCACCAGTGGATGTACCAGCTCCGCCTCAAGGTACTGAAAAAGCCTCCAAAATGGAAAATGAAGGTGAAGGTGCAATACAAAAAGACGCAAAAAGGCCAAAAACTGTAACACAATCACTGCAACCTCCAGGGGATGGGGATGAACAAGAAGTATTCGCCTCTAAACAAAACTGTAGTAACTCAGCAACTTCTAGGAGCAGGAGGAAGACCAAGAGCGCGATTTTATGGAGGATGTCTCTGTTCGAGATGTTAACATCACAGGTGCCTTCTCTTTCCCTTAATTCTCAAGTTGATTGGTTTTACAGAGGAAATACCTACCCAACCAGCTACTGCAACAACTAGCACGACTTCATCATCTTCAAATTTAACTACATCATCTTCAAATACCCCAACAACATCAAAATCCGCTACCCCTCCACAGCAGAATCGGCACCTCGTTTTTTCCTTTAATGGGGAAGAGCTGGCCACATCAAGTACTTTCTACGAAATTGTTCAGAATTTTGTGTTTCCCAGCTCAGGTAGTGTATCCACAATTTTTTATTTGGTATCTAATATTGCTCTCTTAGATTCTACATCCAGTCTCCGCCCTGTTCAACAGCTGTGGGATGTTTCACACGTATTTACATATAAACAAGCAAAATTGTCTTCTAGACCAACGCCCGATGCCGTTCCAGTCTCTCCTTCAGTGAAGCGTAAGCATGACTGGCACTACTTAACAGTCTGACATCTCTCTCTAGTAATGCCAGTTGAATCCAACCCCTTCTTATTCCAACTACTATCATTTGTGCCACCCCTTCCTCTTGTTGATACAACAAGTGAAATAATTGCTTTGTTGTATGTGCTTCATTCAATCTCCAAAAATGCGCACTCTATATGTGACACAGTCCTCCCGAATCATGTACTGCTATCTTTATTCCCACCAGAGTTAACAATGCCACAGGTTCTTGTAACACCTGTCGAATTTGTCAACCAGAAGCTTGCTTATAAGCTTTTACGCCAGCTTCAAGACCCGCTAACAGTGTGCGGGAGGTGCTTACCACCTTGGACGCATGCTTTGTGCACGAGGTGCTCCTTTTTGTTTCCATTAGATTGCAGGCAAATGTACTTTCATTGCACATCATTTGGGATGGCTCATGCACTCCATGTATTTACCAAATGGGAGTACCCTTTTCCCCTGTTAACAATATGAAGGTTGTGAAAGAGAAAGAGAAAGCAGAGCAAGTAGGTTCCGCTAGAGATAACAATAGAGAATCAGACAGACTTGGCAGGATCCCCCGCCAAAAAGTACAGTAACTTGTTTCATCTTACATAACCAATCGACAGGTGAGAATAGAGCGATCACAAATTTTACCATCTGCAATGAAAGTTATGGAACTAGGAAATCACAAATCAATACTTGAGGTTCAATATTTTGGGGAAGAAGGAACTGGATTGGTAAGACTATAATTTCCCTTAACTTTTTACTAACAATCCAAGGGGCCAACCTTGGAGTTTTTCACGCTCGTTTCACACGAAATTCAAAGAGACTGGCTCGATATTTGGTACAACGAAAATGGAAAACCTCCACCACCCCCTCCTCCTGGAGAGACCTTTATCTCGAGTGCAAGTACCACAAACTTCGTGGATGCTCCTGGTGGACTTTTCCCTGCCCCGGTCCACAGGCACCTACATTAATTTCTCTGCTCCTTTTTATGAAATTCAGAGACAAATGGGATACGGTGAATAAGCACAGAGTTGATATTAGACTACCCACACTAGATGATATATTTTTCTTCCTTGGTAAAATAACAGCCAAGGCAATAATGGACCAGAGGTTTCTCGACTTGCACTTCTCTGTATCTTTCTCACACTTGTTTGAAACAATCTCACCGTAAACAGAGGGCGTTCTACAAGTGGATGCTGGGCAAATCTCTTTCACTAGGTGACTTTGCACAGTTATCGGTTTTTGGAAAAAACTTGGTGTGTTTGAGATTTAACTCCCAGCTGTTTGCTTACTTCCCACAGGCCAAACTTGTAGATATTAGTAAACAGTTCATCTGCATCACTCACTCTTCTAGTCTATCAGCAGAAGACAAAGCAGTGCAATTGTCAAAGTTGAAAGTGGGTGAAACAACTGTTGAGGACCTTTATCTTGACTTTACTCTACCAACTGACCAGGAGTGGGAATTAATTGTAAGAATTTTTTTTTAACCCTCGTTTAACAGCAAAACAACCTGTAACAGGAGAATGGAAAGAATGTACCTGTAACATTAGATACACTTTCCGATTACCTGGATCGTGTGGTTCAAACAATGTTGATTGGTGGGGTAGCAAGGCAGCTGGATTGTTTCTTCAAAGGTTTCCAGGCTGTGTTCCCCATCAAATCACTGAGTGTTTTCACTGAGGATGAACTGGAACTTCAACTATGTGGATGTGATGATACACCATGGACACAAGAAGGTGCCGCACTATCCCCACATTTCCCCCTCCATACTCATTTACCCTTAGCCCTACGGGAAAGTATAACACTTGATCACGGTTACACATGGGAGAGTCCTGCAGTTCAATACTTGATTTCTATTATGTCTCAGTTCACCAAAGAGGAAAGAAGGCAGTTTGTTTTGTTCCTTACAGGGAGCCCCAATTTACCTCCTGGAGGTACATACATATCATCAATGCCACTTGTACTAACCAAATAAACAATAGGATTCAATGGGTTAAATCCCCGATGCACAGTTGTACAACAGACACACGAAAGTCAATCGTCACTTATTGTTGACCACTATCTCCCAACAGTCAATTGCTGCTTCTACTATCTCAAATTACCCAGCTACTCCACACGGGAAATCATGAAAGAAAAGCTGCTGTATACAATCTACTTTGGTCAAAACTGCTTTGATAAGTCTTAGCTGTGCGTAACTTCAAAAAGAAAAACTTTTTTTTTGGAATTGTTTGCAAAAAAGGGTGGATTGGTTCAAGTATTTTTGAATAGGTTCCGGCAGTCGCATTGCATAAGAACGCCCAGGGCTTCAGGAGTGAGGGGTGCTGACTGCGAAAAATAAAAGCTCTCTGCCTCTTCCCTGCTGTCAAAAGACCTTTTAATTAAATTGTGAGAATTAAAAGGAAACAGGGAGTGTAGGATATTGAAGAATACGTTATAAAGTGGCCACAGCGAGCAAGCCAATAGGGTTCGAGATACTTTTTCCTTATTTCCATGCACCACAATGCGCAGTCCAAGTCATGCAGTGATGGAATTTGTGCCTCTTGTGCACTGGCTGTGCTTGACACAATGTGCTCCAGGGAGTCCATATCTTCCGCACTCAGAACCACACCCTCCAACACACCAAATTGCACGTTTCTGTTGTGGAAGATGACTTGGCCTCGGGTTGGATGGCTATTGGATACATAGTGGCCATTGCATATAGAATGATAAGGTGCCCCATTGAGAGTGACTGCAGAACAGTAATTGCAGTACTCCCAGTAGCCATCCCAGATGAATTTATTTTGTTCTTCAAACACTTTTTCCAGTTTAAATAGCAGGAGCGTGTTCGGTGGTCCGACAACTCTCTGGGGAGGTATATTCCACACTATGGCACTGTGCCGGTTGAGAATGACTATCAGTAAAAAAGGGGGGAACCTCCATCTTGACGGCTCTCTGTGTAAATACTTGTGTCTTACATTGTTGCTTGGGGCGAAAGGATTCTTCACTTGGCTTCCTACATGGAATCCATAAACTGTGCACACCCATATATCATTTCTCTCTTCAGTTCTATTCAAGGAAGTGCAGATAACAGGAGTGCCATTTGCAAGTAACCGTCGGATTCCTCCTTGTTCTTCCAACCAAGTCTCCAATCAAAAAGAGAGAGGAATGAAAGTGTCAGGAAAAAAGCACAGAAAAAAAAAAATAGCACACAGACTCTGTGAAGAAGGAACCCTGGTTGATTAAAAATCGCACAACTAAAGTTGACATTTTGACTGAAGACTATTGTTAAGCAATGCTTAATCGAACACATACATACTTTGAGGAGAGATAATTTTCCAAGGTATCATGGACCCTGGACACAACTGCACTGCCATCGAATATAGCCTCTTCTTGACTCATTTCATCTCCAACCAAATACAGACCAATCGCGGAAGACATTACTGGTGGATCAGCATGTTCCACCTCAAGAATGGAGTTGAAGCCAAGCAGGGACGGAATTACTGCATACATGCACGTGTCGTCAATAACACGGCACCCACCAACCAGCACTCTCATGACAGAGGAATCACACTGCAAACTCACGCTTGTTGCGGGGATGCATGCTGAGGAAGAAGTGGGACCGGACATATGTAGACCACAAAAGCGATGCACTGAGAATCCAACAGTGAGAGGAGCAAAAAGTAACTCCATCAATGGTGGGTATCCTTGTCCTCTATTGCCAAGGGGAAAAAACAAAATAAAATAAAATAAAATAAAATCGTTACTAATTGCCAAACCAGTTTACGTTACGACGAAGTACTATTGTTACTAAAAGTAGGGAAATACTCGGAGCAGTTGCTTCCGCTGGCCGTCGCTGCGCCCTCGCAGCCCTTTTCCCCTCCGTCGCCGCTGTCCGCGCTTGGCTTCAACTCCATTCTGTCCCCACCTACGGCATCGGCATCGGTCTCGGCGGTGGTGGTGCACTGCTCTGCGGAGAGGTTCAGGCCCAGGTCCATGCCCAGTGCCCATTTGGCGCAGCGAGATGCCAGCCTGCGGCACTCGTCGTCCGGGTCGACAACTTCACCTTCACGGTTGTGGGTGGTGTGCCTTGGTACTACTGCGCTCTGTGGACGACAGCAAGCGCAATAGAAGCATACGCCGTTGTCACCAGGCTTGTTCATGGCTTTTGAGATTTGTCTTCTGGGAACAACTTTCTTAAGATCCCTCATTAGGCAATGGGTCTGAGGGTTGTCTGTCGTGGCTAAAGATACAGTACGATAGCGGAGGAAAGGTTGTTCTATTTTGATGTCGCTAACTGGGCATTCTAGTGCTGCAACTTTCAATGCCACAGCTGCTTTGACCTCCAATAAAAGAGCCAGCCATCCAATTGGTGTCACCCACCGGAGTGCTACGACGGAAAGAAGGGTCGATTTATGAAAGAGACCAGGCATTCCGCCTATTTCTAGCTGTTATACTGTTAACGCGAAAAAGTTTGGATATGGTTAATAGTTCACATGTTGCAACCTGAAAGAGCGGGCGGGTCAACCGTACGGATCGATGCGCGTAGCCAGTTTGTTGGGCTCGGGGTTGGAGCGATTGTGGGGCGGTGCGGAGCGGGCAGTCCCATAAGTGTGGTAACGCCTTCGTTGCTGTCTTACATAGGCCGCGAGTGGGTGGTGTTCCCGTCCCATCACGTGACCCTACACGTACCTCTCGAGGATGAGAGGCACAGTTTCGTGGTCTTTGCACTGTCTCCCACAATCGGGATTGTCACTGGCCCTCGTGTTGTGCGTTGCAGCGTGGACTTTGTGGAGGTGACTGTTGATTCCGGATTGGTGGTGATGCAGACGCCAAGTCGGGAAAACACCTTTTTATGGGACCTACTAGTTGCTGACCTCACTGCCACAGTTGCAGACGAAATTGGGCTTGCAGAATTCACCAACATTCCAACTGGTTTCAATCGCAGGTATGACAGGCTAGTGTGCAACAGGGAATGGGTGGTACACTTCAAAAGCGACGTCATGTCAATTTGGAAACTGTCACGTATTGGCGACGGTCCCATTTCTGTTCCAGGTGACAGACGTGATTACTTTGCTGAGTTTCTTGAAGGGCCAAACTCCAATTTGTGGGCACCGCCCTCTTCATCAGAACCTCGTCTTGATATCTTTGATTTGTCAGCCTGTTATTCAAGCAAATCTATGTGTTTGGTATACAGCGTGCCAGTGCCAGGGATACAAGCAGCCTTCCAAATGTGGTGCTGGGATAACAAGGTCTATGTCTACACATCTCCGTCAGATCCGTCAGATTTCAGTGAGAACCGGATAGTGGTATGTGCCACAACGGACCAGGTGTTGGCCACTGTGGCCCACTTTGAAGAACTCACCTACCTTGGACATGGCTACTTTTCACTTGGAGAAGAAGACAACCCTAACGTCACCATTTATCACGTGCGTGATCCTACCAGGCCACTGTGTACCAGTGAAAATGTGTACTGCAGAGGTTCACAGGCCAGCATTAGTGATGAGGTGATTACAACTAGGACTGCAAATGAGATATCAGCCTTTGATGCCCTCACTGGTACATACATCTTCACAGTATCTGTTCCTGATGTGCCCTCCTTTGACTGTGCGGACTAGGAAATTTTGAAACCAAAACACAATCAAAAAAAACTTTTTGAATTACTGAATGAACCATACAGTTTGCCGCCGAGGAAAAGGTCTCTCAGTCGGGCAGAATTTCACCCGTCAACCCCTCAAACACCTTTATGCCTTGAAGAACAGCTGTTGTATGTAAGTTTCATTGAATAAAGTGATTGCTGATTACCTTCACCCATTGAATAGTATCTAAAGGAAGGAATAAGTATACAAAAAAGGAAAAAAAGTGCTTACGCAAAGTCACCCAGTCTTCCAGCAAACACTATTTTATGTTCCTCAACTTGCATAAGAGGCTCTGCCTCCACCTTATATTGTGCAAGGATGTCCAGGTTTGCTTTGGTCAAGATTGGATACAGGAGGGGGCCTTTTATTGAAGGCGTTTCCTTCACAATTGTTGTGGTGTTAGCATGCTGCCTTGTAGTGTGTTTCATTTCGACAATGTCGGAGAACTTATAGTCATTTGGGTAATTCACAACAGCCGCCTTCTGAAAAAATTGCATATCCAACCTGTGGTTCTCAAAGGTAAGAGACCGGTAGGCAAGGTGACCATAATTAAAGGCAAAGAACTCATCAATTGGGCTAGTGACGATGACATGTTTCCAAGTGTACGCATTGAGTGCCGTGGCAATCTTACTGTACGCTGTGTTCAAAAGTACATTGATGTTTGGATGATACAGCATTACTTCAAACAAGTGGGTGTACCCATGAGCAGGGAGTCCTTGAAACCATTCATCTGAGCTGAAAAGGTCAAAAGAGCAGATATCAAAATTGTTTCAATTGAATGGAATATAAAAAAAGGGTTTTGGGTTGAAAGAGAGAAGCCGCACCTGTAGAATGCCTCATCCGTGCTGCTTTTTGGCATGGGCATGCCTTTAACAACACTGGGATCCAGTTGCTGAGGAGGAAGTCCCCATTTCTTTGTGGTATAGTTTTTGTACACGAGGTCATACAGTTCCAACCCCACCGTCGAAAGGAGCAGTTGCTCCGCGTTTTGGCAGGTTTCGGCCGTGCAACTGAAGCCTTTCTGGAAATCCATTGCCTGCCTTCGCTGGTCGACGAGCCACGCGTCAGCCTCAGAGTCCGAGTGGAAGTCCGCGTTGAACAGGACATTCAAGGAGTTGCGGTTCGGCGGGAACGGCACCTGCACGCCCGCGACGCTCACGAGCTCCTTATGGGTCGCGCCCCTCCACTTGTCGAACAGAGACAGCAGCCTGATGACGCGCCTGTCGCCCGTGTGCAGCACGTGCGGGCCGAACTTGTGCACGAGCACGCCGGACGCGTCGCACTCGTCGTAGCACAGGCCGCCGACGCGCGGCGCCTTCTCGATCACGAGCACGCGCCGGCCCGAGTCGGCCAGCAGCCTCGCGGCCACCGCGCCCGTCAGCCCCGCGCCGACCACGAGGTAGTCGTACTTGCCGTAGGGCACGGCGTCGTAGTTGACCAGGGTCTCCCGCGAGGCCGCGCAGATGTCGATCTCCTCTTCCTCGGCGTTGGCGTCGGCGTCGGGGGCTTCGGGGTCGTCGCCGGCCTCGGCGTCGCGGTCGCAGTCGCGATTGAGGTTGGCCAGGAGGTCCATGTTGACGACTTGCTCGCGGCAGGTCTTGAGCGTGGCGAAGCAGGCGTCGAGGTCGGTCGTCGTCTCGAACACCACGTCGGCGTCGGGGCACGTGGTCTGGATGACGGGAAGGGTGGGGACGGCGGGGCACTTGCGGAACAGCACGAGCCACGCCAGGCCCGCCGCCTGCGCCGCGATGACGAGCACGACGAGAGCGTTGCCGACGGTGCACCACGACGACGAACTAGCACCCGACGAGGACGCCCCGGAGTCGCCCCTGTTGCCTGCCGTGGCCCCAACACCCGCACGGTGGTGCATTTCTTTTCTCTGAAGCTCGCAAGATCTGGGCCGATGCGGAAGAACGAACAGGTTCTTCTGCAGGCTGGTTCCCTTGAGGGGTACTTGGGATTCCCAACCTTGCAGACTCTAGAGTACTTACTGACATCAGAGGCTGTTTGCCAAATTTTTTGAGGAACAAACCGCAGGTCCATGGACGCCATACCGCCGCGTGACCCCGCCCAGCAGCACGACGCCTATGCTTTAGGCAGTTCTCTAGGCGCTTCCCCGGCGTCCTCTGGCCCCTCGGAGGGTACACCAACCACGGCCGCTGCCGCGTCAGCCGCGCCCGTGGGCCACAGCGCCCCCGCCACAAATGCAACCACGACCACGTCCACCACAGCAGCGTACAGCCCCCACAACATCACCACCAACGGCGGGGAGGGGGAGCCGTACCACCTACGCGAGAACCTGCAACAGCAGCAGCAGCAGCAACAACCGCACCAACAACAACCACCACAACAGCCACTCCTGCTGCAATTCCAGCTGCAGCAACAACCGGGCCTGGGCCAGCCCGACTTATACGAAGGTAACTGGACAGGCGGCGTCACGGCAGACGGGCGCCGCGTGTGGGTCGCAGCGGGGCCGGGGCCGGGAGGGGGGGTGCCAGGAGGGGGAGGGGGCCGCGTCGTGGTCCCCTACGTCCCCAGCATCCGCAGGTCGCGCCAGTACCTATACTACTACGACCCAAGCCACGGCTACTACGACTCCTCGCTGCCCAGTAGCGCTTCTCACACGAGCGCGGCACCCTCGGCATCATCGCCGGCAACGACCCCGCGGAGCCCCAGCATCGCCATCAACGCCAGCACCACCAGCTCCAGCAGCATCACCAACACTTCGGTTGGAGCGGACAGAATGCACGCGGCCAGCGGCGGTGGCGCAGCCGTTTCGCCGCCGGCGTGGTACCAACAGACCGGGGGAACGATCCCAGCAAAACTCAACACTGGCACTGATAATGCAGCACCAATAATATCGATATCAACCGCCTCTGTGAGTGCCATGATGCCGGCTTTGCCCGCCACTGCGCCCTCGACAGTTAATTCTATGATGAATTCTGCGGCTCTGAGCTCTTTCTCTGTAATGACTCCGGGAAGTTCGGATTTGCCTCTTGCCTCAAATTTGACCAGGGGAACTGAACCAGAGCAACTGCGTGCAGCACCTACCTCTGGGGTTCCCTCGTATCCCCAAGCCTTGCCTCATGTAAATACAACTTCACCACTTGGCTCTAACAACCCTTCACTTGTATCCACTACAAACACCTATCCCTCAGTACAACCACTAGTCCCTTCCAGTGCCGCCCCCACTGCGACACTTGACGGAAGCCTACGCCAACACCGAGGAAAGGCCCACCTCCTGTCACAATTTGCCTCCCCCAAGTTGTCATCTACACCACCCACCCCCTCAGACCATGATGGATTCTCTTCATCCGAGGAATCTGATGAATCCTCATCGGATAGCGAAGGGGATGCACCAATTTGGGCTCCACATTATTTTCCAGGCAGTACTGCACCCCAAATCCCTGTGTCAGCTACCCAAATACCAGTACTCCCTTCACCCACAACTGAAGTACTGTCACTCCCACTCCCACAACACTCTGTATCATATGTTACAACACCCACCAGTGATATGTCTACGCCTCGCCTATCTACGATGCCACTAGCAGTTCCATCACTCCCTACCTCAGCAGTATCACCCCCTAGCTCTGCACAGCCTCTGATGTGGCAACACTTTGCTGAGCCATGCTACTGGAATGAAAGATTTCAAGTTCGTTTCTGGTCTTGAATGAGAAATAACAATGTATGCAGGACTTGATTTCCAGAATCAACCAAATACGAGAATCAGATACAAGACAAACAAGGGTTCAAGAGGAAACTCTTTTAGCTTCCTTCAAAGTACGATTTTATTTGTCCTTGTAAGTACCCAAATCACTCTAGGAACTGCGCGACCTTGCACATGACTTTGTGTATGCAGCCAGGTCATATGGTAACTAAAAACGACTTGAACAATGGAATAACTCTATTAGGCAAGATTATTATCAGTGAAAAGTTCCTTCCATTCAAGCAGAAAACAATAACACCTGCATCAGTGGGGGGTGTTGCAGGTGGCACTAAGTGTATCCTTCATAACTATTCCCTACTTTTTCTCCTGTAATTCCTTTACGCTTTCTCGATATTGTTGGTGGTATAATTTTCAAGTTCAACACTGATGAGCATGGATTGTATGTATATGTTATTCCATGCCCAAGTAACATTCTTTTTATGCAGGTATGGTGGTGATGAATACGCAGGTTTTACCTTACGCTTCTCCCATTGTCTGACAATCAGATAAAGCAAAAGCTGCTGCGCATGACCTTACTGGTACTACTGCTATGTTCAATACTGCCGTTCCTGGACTACACTTTCCTATTATGGGTACATTCCTTGCCTTTCGTTTACTTTTTTACCTTTTTTTTAGTTAGAATAAGCTATTTGGGCTGGACTATAACAGCAATGCCCCTTCTCCCGATTTCCAAAGTAGTGCTCCTTGCACTTGTAGCACAACTCACTATTCAAGCAAACTCTGGCATATGGATCCTGTAATGCAGGGCATCTGGTGAAAAATTCTAACCATGATCTGGCTGAAAAAATTCAACTGGCAGCAAAAAGACTCAATCTGAAGGGACACACAGCAGGACGTAATCGTGAATATATTTATGGCCCAACAGGTATCTAATGTTAGAGGTACATATTTGAAGCATAACGAAGAAAAAAGACATTGAAGGGCATGTTGGGTATGATGGTAGATTCTACATCCTAGACCTTGCTCGCCTTTTCACACCCGAGACTCCAGATGGTCGCACTAAGGGCAGCAATCTGTACAGATTGCTGAGGCCTGAGTTTGTGAGATCAAATCCAAGGTCTCTTTCCTCTGATGCACTGTCAGGTTTCAACAGATTCGACACTTCAGGAAGTGCAAGTGATTTAGAGGCGAGACAAGCAACTGATAGGCTGAGGAAGGAGGTTTCTACCAAAAGCATCAAAAAATGACTTCTAAATTAATTCATGTAGATCATTCCTTGTTTTGCTGAGTGGCTTGAAACACGTTCTGGATTTGACAAGTTATCTTCGACAGATCCCCGTACTCTCACCTTGCACAAGGTAAGTTTTCTGTATATCCACTGGTTGAATCTAATTTCTTACAAAAAACACAATAGCTCATGCATAGATTTGGTTGCAATGTGCGATACTGTGGTCTTGTTTGGAAATTGGTGCGCTCTGAATCAATGAAAGAAATTCTCGTAACAGAAATGGTACCCACCTTTACTATTTTGAGGTACTTATTTTCCTTTCCCAGGCTGCCCGAGCAATCAAAAATGAGATGCAGGCACGACTCAGAAGAAAGATGGCAGAAGAACGGCGTCTTTCAGAAACTCCACACAAGCACTTAATCATAGAGTTCCTAAACCTTGCCTTGTTTCGTTCCAGGAGAATCATCTGGCTTATTCAAGGAAGTCCTGGTGGTGGTATGCATAGTCCAATGCTTGTCCACTTGTATAACTGTATTTTTAGAACGGGCATACGATCGCCATTTTGACAGCTGGTATACTCGGCCAAGTCAGCGTGAGTTTGAGGAGCAGATTCTAGCATTTTGGAAGACAACAATACACCCAAAAATGTCAAGCATGTTTTCAGTGTACAATGCTGATTGGATGTACAGCCTCTCACTGGCATCACCTTTAGGAATTTGTTAGTGCATTTCACAATCCACATTCGATTCTTAGTACTCAAAAAGACATCCGTTTGAGAGATATGATGGGCCTAGTTCTTTCTGAAGAGGCAGTTGACAAATGTATTTGTCGACTTGGAGGAATTTTGCACCCCCGTGATCTTCTTCACATGCCGAGGTATGATCTCTTCTCCAATGGTTTCCATAACTGAGAACCTTCACAGCAAAGTTAAGTATATGGATATTGTTGCTATCACGGAAGCTAGTGCGTTTTTATCGCCACGTCATTTCATTTTAAGTTCGTTAGATATTCTGGCACTGATGACTCACCATGAAGAAAAGACTACAATTCAATGGCAGCGCTCTGCAATCAAACTCTTCACAAGTGTACTTGATTCCAACCCAATCGATCACTGGACAAGGTACCTATTGTGGCTTTTGATGAGTTGGACTTCACACTTTCAACTCAAGATATGACCTGGGGCAAGTTCAACTTAAATTGGCTCTGAGAACAAATGGGTCCGAGGCGGAGCAACTACTCGATGAAGCAGCAACTAATTTCGTGGCAGTGCAAGAATTCTTGAGTTCTTCCAGGCATGAAGCAGCTTTACAAACTGTTAATGCTGCTCGCTCATTCACTAAACTGGTTCCGGTATGCACATGTTTTTCTTTCCGAGAGTGCTCAATCCCCGCAGCGAGGAGAAATAATTACCAACAGCACAGTTTTAGCCCTTCAATGTAACCAGGATCTTATCTATGTCGGGTGCATGGACTCCCCATGTAGACCACCAACTTCTTCCCTTCCCGTAACTAAAGCAACAGTTAGATCTCAGTGTATTTTCACAGTTGACCGGAAAACTTGTGTGTAATTTTATTGGCCATGTCGGTGCCGTACTATGTCTGCAGACCGTGGGTGATCTACTTGTAAGTGGCGGTTTTGATAAGTCTGTGAAAATTTGGAGTATGCACATTCTTTAGTGTTCATGTGTCAACAAACAAACAAACAAACAAACAAAAAACAGATCTATCCACTAGCACTTTACTGCATGAACTTTATGGTCACTCTGCTGCGATTAGATGCATGAAACATATTCCTCACAATCCTTCTCAAGTTGCCACGGGTTCTTTTGACTCAACTGTTCAAGTACATATATTGACTCTTCTTAACATGGGGATATTGACACTTCCCTGAGGTTTGGGATGTGGTTGTAGGAGCTCATGTTGGCACACTGATGGGCCACGCCGATATTGTGTATTCCCTACTACCACTCTCCAACGGTCTGCTCGTTTCAGGATCAGGTGACCGGACTATTCGCATTTGGGATCTTACAACGTACGCTTTTGTTACTCTAGTCTCCTTTGTTTTTCCACGCTGCTGCATTTTGTCTTCATGAAGACACCTAAATCCCCACAGGTGGACATGCAAAAACATTCTCACTGGGCACACTGAGAGGGTTTCATGCCTTGCAGCCGTTACAGGAACCCAGCATTTCGTAAGTGGTTCAGGAGACCACACACTCCGCATTTGGGATTCTTCCAATGGAGACTGTGTATGCCTTTTGCAAGGGCACACAGACACTGTAACGTGCATAAGCATTGACCAGGGGATACTAGCCAGCGGCAGCTCCGACCACACCTGGCGATTATGGGACATTGAATTCACCAAGGTTCAAACTACATTACGCACACACACCCTTTTACTTTTCCCATAATGACCCAACACACAGGCCTGCACCAAAGTCGTCGAAGGCAGCGACGCCGAGATCAACGCGGTCTCGCTGCAAGCGCTCTCGTCGCCGCCGACGACTTGCGGCGTCGCGCTGATCACCTCGGGGGGAGACGCGCGCGTGCGGATGTGGCACCTGCACCCGCCCAACCACACCAAGCGCGAGGACGACGACGTGTGCGCGGTGTGCGGCTGCGACTGCGACGGCGAAGTGGACGGCGGGAAGGGCCTGGGCCTGCTCGGCGGCAGCGGGGCCAACGGCGGCGGCAGCAACGGCCAGACCGCCCTCGACGAGTCGCCGGCCTCGCAGCTGAACCCACAACCCATAACCGGGAATGGGAACGGGAGCGGGAGCGGTAATAATGGCAGCGGCAGCGCGGAATACACTGGGTGGCTACAGAACATGGTTGGGTGGTGCTTGCCCTCCAGAGTGGTGAAAATGCTGCCTCAGTTTGGGTTCTATTCCCACTCCCCGGACTTGGCTGACCCGCAAAACGAAAACGAAAATGATGGCAGTGACCCACCCAAGGATACACAAAACCCAACCAAACAAGAGCAATCGTGAGTGAATAGGTGTTGTGTGAATAATTTCATTTGAATAAGATATAATTGTTTGATCTTTTTCCCCACTTGTTTTCCATTTGAACTAGGTGCTCTTCCACCACCTTGGTGGTGTCCCTTTGTCACTAGCTGGGGAGGGAGTATTTTAGAAGAATGCTAAATCTTATGGTGTGAGAATTACTTAGAGTAGAGTCGCAGTGATAGAAAATAAACTGCACGTCACACTTCTGGAATATTGGCTCAGGGAAAATAGCAACAAGTTCATTTGCGCTGAGGTAGGGAACTTGCTCAATAATTCGCACAATCAGATCACGCATTGCTGGCGTCCTGTGGTTCAGGTGAGGAGGAAATTATTAACGAGAGGCAAAAATACCTGGGTACAATAGTGCGCCAGTCGGAAGGGAGGAATGCACGGACCCTGTCAATGTGGGACTGTTGCTTATAGTGTGCCAGTAGAGCTTGCTTATTTCCTGTAAAGTGACATAGCCCGCATACAGAATGTGGGTATTCACTGGCAGCAGAGTTTGGGTGAGGGTTAGAGTTGGAGTTGGAGAACGACTCTGTCTTTGATGGCGGGCTACTGGGACACTCTGTCTTCAGCGGAATTATGGAACTGCAGGTAGGGATATTGATTGAGCATTCAACCTGGTCCGGTCTCCCTGTGATTGGTTCCGTGCACCACCCGAAAATTTGTTGGGTAGATGATCTTATAAATGGTTAGGTAATGGGTGTTCTAAATGCGTAATTGTTACTCGTGTTGGGGATCCACAGCAACGGCATATCCGTCATTCATTCCTGAAGGGCGAAGCTTTTGGTTTTTATTTACTGAGCCATGCACATATACATGAACAGTGGCTTGTTGAGCAATTTCCAATTCAGAACTATGGGTGAAGAATAAGAGGACGCATTGATATAAAAGTGGTACCCAGTATGATTAGATATTACAGATACACTCCCACCACTGGATGTATCAAGGCTCACGGTATTTTGTGTGTAGCAGACCACTTTACCTGGTCCAAATACTTTGGGATCCTGAACAAGTCAATAAGCGGAGGAAAGAGAAGAGTCTCTTACATAGAGACCAGAAAAACGCATCAGACTCTGAGGTGGGGGGACAATCGATTGTGGGCTTAAACTGCCACCAGACCTCTTCTTAGCTCGACTTTGGGGCTCAATACAACCCAGGCTAACATTCAGTGAAGAAGATTCCACATCGGTGAGACTAATAACCTGTTTTCCCCAAAATTCTCCCTACAAAAAATAATGAGGGTAACAATGAATGCAATGCTTATTGTACATGATAGAAATATTCCCTGCGGAGGTGGTGCTTTTTTGTTTGCTCTGTCTTTTGTGCACCATGATTATCCCACACGATAAGCTTTTTTGGAGAAGATATTTGGGGATCAGGTGTGATGAAAAAAAAGGGCGTGTTGCCCAAAACGTCTATGAACAATCAGCTTCTTAGTATTTAATTAATTGTTGTGGAACCTTGCCCCCAGAACTCACTAGGATCAGTCATAAAAACGCACGATAGCCGATACTTCGGAACTGGGGATTAATTAGAACGCAAATCTCGAAGATAAGAGAAAGATACACTGGTCGCAGCTGACTGTGATAGTGCCTGCTTGGTTCAATTGTTTTCGCCGCTCTTTTAGGCATGACACATGGAGAGGACCCAATCTCTTGCCTAGGTTCAGCTCTGGCCATGGCCACCGACTCAAATCATACGCCTCAAGGCCCCCTATTGCAGAGGTATGAGAAAGTGAAGACGAAGCGAGAGGACTTGGGCTTGAAGAAGGACTTGAACAAGCGCTTGAACTTGAGGAAGTGGGTGATGTTTGTTGACAATAAATTGGAGGCGGCGGCACAGTGGAGCTGACAAAGGTTGGTGGATAACCTGGTTGAAAATTTGGTGGACAATTTTGTAAAGGAATTGGCTGTGGGGGATATGAACAAGACCCCAAAGAAGGATTCTGTGGGTACATTTGCGCAGGGGGAGGTACATCACGGCATGAAGAAATCCCATACATCTGGGGAACGTGTACAAATGCCATTGAACCAGAGTTGTTGTTGCTGTAAGGTAACATTCCTCCTTGTTGTACTAGTATTTGTTGTGGTGGTGGATGTGGGAGCGGTTGGAAATGCTGATCAGAAGTACTTATGGGGGGTTGTGTTCCCAAAGGCAGAGGTTGAACATTAACATTTTGCTGGTTGACGTTCAATTGATTGACCGTAGGCTGCGTGTTGGAACCTATAATGAAGGAGAGCGGAGGCTGCTGATCCAGCATTTGCATATTAGTATTTGTCGTTTGTCCCTCATAGAGATTCGGCAAAGATCCAAAAGGATAAATATTAGGGTCCAACGATTGGTTGTCAATGTACGGGTGGCCTTTTTTTTTTTTTTAACACCCACGGACTCGTATCGAAACGAGAAAAATACCGAAGGAGGCACAAGTGCGGTTTGGGTTGCTCATCACCGACCAAAAGAACAGCGAAAAAATAAACGCCAGCAAACTTGGTCTTTCCCAGAGTCACACACCAAAAATAGGGATAACTGCAACGGTGGAGATTGGTGCCAGATACCGTATCAACGTTCAGTGATATCCATCAGCTAGAGAACCCATAACTGGTGCTGAGAGTGAGTGCTTTAGTCTTCAATGAGTAGGTCAGAGTGATGAAGGGGTGCAGGGCTAGGGTCTGGCCATCAGGTGTTTTGCGAACAGGGGGGAATCCCAGGAAGAACTCCTTGGTGTCAACTTTGGTAGTGATCTGCTGTGATCGCATCTTGAGTGGCACCCAGAATGCCAATGCCCTTTTTTTTTGGGGGGGGGGGGGGGGGGGGTTGTGACTTAGTTGCAAGATTGGCAGATAGTTTGGGAAGATTACTTGAAAGTGTCAAGGGACATGCTGTGACGCAGACCAATGGAAGCTAGTTTTCCGGTTTTCTGCGGGACCATTTGCTTCTTGATGGCTTGTCTGAGTGCCTTGCGCGCATCGGCAGCCACAGCCGGATCAATGTGCTGAATATGCTTTGCTCGAATAGTGTTTCGCTTCCCAGGAAGAGAAAAAGGTGGGGGAAGTGGAAACGGAAGAGCTGGTAGTGGTGGTAATTCAGGGGCGACTGTAGGTCTTCCATGACTGGGGATGAGTTGAACTCCCTTGATAACGATAGTTTCGCCATCAATGTCTAGGGTATTATATGCAGATGTATCTGCAAAGTCCACTTGGGCTTTGTAGCGTGCTGAGAGAAGCTCGATCATATTTGCCATTTCGTCATACTTTTTTTTCTTTCGTAGTTTTTCTTTCTCGTGCTTGAGCAGGATCTTAAGGGAAGATAATACTTCGGCAGGTGTCTTATTATCATAACTCTCTTCACTGAGGGCAAATTTAACTATATGAAGAGACAGGTGAAAAAGCGTACTTAGTGGCAATTATCTTCTCTGCTTCTTCTTCAAGTGCTTTCCTGAGACCTTTTCTTTTTTTGGACTCTTCTTCTAATGACATACAAGCTATTTTAAGCTCTCTATCAACAGATGACTCATACCGTTGCTTCTCTCCTTGGAATTTCAAGAGATATTTTTCTTCTCCCCCATATTGATCCTTTTTGAAGGGACAGTGAAAAACGCGTAACAATAGGTTCCTGCTTTAGCAAACCTTAAACTGGATCCCCAAGTCACTATCAGTTTTCATGGTTTCCCACTTCCAGCGAGACAGAGCTGCAAGAGTAAGGTTTCCAGTAAATCCACTGTCATCCAATGCCTGTTTGTCCTTTTTATACCGAGCAAGCTCCGCACTGAACTATAAACTTTGTTAATTGATCAGAAGTGCCTATCTCTATTCCACACTTCTTTTTTCCATTCATTGCAGAACAATTTGTAGGCAGTTGGTGGTCTAGGCGTGCTTGAGCCAACATGGGAGCTGTTCCTTTGTGAGACACAGTAAGAGCAACAAAAAAAAAGAAAACCGTCTTCTTTTCGAGGGTGAAACGACTGTACTCGTGGACGGTCTCCTCCTGTCCGGGCTCTCTTGTTCATCCCTAAACCCAAACAAAGGACGTTGGATAGGAGCCCAGAAGGTAATGAAACATTCAAATAAATGCAGATATTAAAATAGTAACTTACAAATTGTCAATTTTTTTTTTTTTTTTTTTTTTTTGAACATACGATTCGTCTCCATCCTCTACTCCGCCACTGACGGCGGACAAAGTACTCGAACCGTAAGCCGCAGAAGAAGGAAGGTCCACCTTGTTGTTGAGGATGTCGTCGTCTTCGTCGTCGTCGTCCCCAAACGCAAACAGCGCTTTGTTAGCGGCAACAACTGACGAAGTCGAAGTCGCCGACGAGCCCAAGGCCGAGGTAGTTGAAGTCGAAACTGAAGTTGAAGCTGAGGAACTTGAGGTTGTTGTTGTTGCTGTTGTGGCGGTAGTCGCCGCTGTTGAAAGCAAGATGGCTGGCTTAATGTCGGGCTTGATGTCGGGGTAGGAAGCGACGTCGAAGGGGCTCAAGGGTTCGAGAGCCTCTTTCTTGAGGCTACTCTTGTTGGCGCGTTCTGGCTTCACGGCCTTCGATGATGGCGAGCCGTACACATTAGACATAGCGGGGTGAGCTAATTGGGAGAATGAAATAACAACCAGACCACCTCGCCTCCCAACGCTAACGATTTTAATTATGCTGAAAAAGAAAATAAAAGATCGATTTCAGCCGAAATCTCCAAAACACAGTAGATACCCAACAGAGCGTTGCTCTGTGTGGTGTAGCATAGGAGGCAGCTTCGAGAGTGGACCCCAGTTCCATCAAAAGCACAAAACTTCCTTGTACTTGGTAGCCTCAGCGCTATCAGTCGATGGTGAGGGATTGGTTCTGGCCAGTGTAATTGAACACGTGAGTGTTGGTTACGGTGGTGTTGCTTGTGGGTGTCGTTGCGGCTGAGCCAGTGGCCCCCTTGACCACAACAACAACCAACCCGTGGTTGCCATCGACCGGGTGCTTGTTGGTTGTCGGCGCCGCGCAACCACCGGCGCCGTCGCGGTAGTGCGCGTTGTTTGTCTCGGGTGGTGCAGTGGCCTTGTTGTAGGTGGTGGCACGTTGGCCACACACGGTGCGTGAGCTGATCACACTCACAACACACCCTCCATCACCAACCACCCCACTCCCTCTGCTGCTGCTGCTCGTTGTCGTTGTGGCCGTGGGTGTGGGTGCCACTACGTACCCACTCCCTCCGCCTCCCCCGCTGCCGCCCCTGCCCCCTCTGTGCGTGTGTCCACCACCTACGTTCCCTCCCCCTCCCCCTCCTCCATAGTCACTGTCGGTGGCGGCGCTCGCGCCGTCGCCGCCGCGGGACTTTCCGCCGCACTGCGGGGAGTTGCCGCCCCAGCCGCCCGGCGACTCCTGCGTCGCCCTCTTGCGCTGGTCCCCGTCCGCGCTCGCCGCCGCTCCCCCTCCCCCTCCCCCTCCCCCGTACCCGTGCGAGTCCTGGTTCACCGCGGAGCCGCCGCCGCCGCCGGCCACGACGAGGGGCACGCCCTCGGCCATCACCGCGCTGCACCCGCCTCCCCCTCCCCATTGTAGCCCGGGCTGCCGCCGCCGCTCCCGCCGCCACCAAACGACCTCCTCGTCGTCGGCGCCGGGCGATGTGCGTCGTAGGGCTCCACGCCAGCGCCACCCTGGCCCACCACGATGGTGAGTTGTGTGCCGGGCCTGACCAGCATCCTGGCCGTGCTGAACCCCCCTGGGCCCCCGGCCAGGTGGTTGGGGGTTTCCGCGCCGCCGGCGGCGCCCCACGCAAACACCTCGACCTCCCTCGGGGGTCCTGGCGGGAGTGGTGGACGGTGGCACGCTGTGCTGGCTCAGATGAGCCAATGAGGCTCACTGCGCAAACCGCAACACTCACCTCGCTTTTGGAGCTCACTGCCACGTCACACTTGGTTGTCTCCCTCCCCTTCACCTCAACCAACGCCACTGTTCCTTCTTCTGTTGATGAAGAAGCATCAGATGAAGAAGCAGAAGCAGAAGCAGCTGAATTTGAGGGGGAGACAATCACATTGTAGCCCACGACCTGTTCGAGTGAGGTCTGATCGAGGAGGGGAGAAGGTTTGTCCCACTGCACTGTGATTGCATCAGTGCCTGTTGGTGTAGCTGCTGGTGACCTGGAGCATTGGGGGGCCCTCCCCTCACTCGGAGTGTTGGGAACCCTCCCTTTGGCCAATATCCCAAACCCCCTGATCATCGCAATCACCTCGTCGCGTGGTCCACTCCTCCACGTGACTGCCTTGGCTTGTTCGCATGGTTCAAGTGTGTGTGTCCTGTGTGAAAGGAGAGAACGCCAAAAACATGAACTCACGTGAAACTGTGGGGAATGAATAACACACCAGAAGCAACGGCTTGTCCAAGAGGAAGGAAGAGAGGATCGAGTGTGCTTGAAGCGCTTCCAGAGGTTTCTGTTGCTGTTGATCAGCCTGGTGCTGTTGGGCAACTTCGTTTGCCTTGGATATCAGAGATTGGTGGTTTTTCACAACCGCTTCCAGTGAGTTGCACTGCACTCCCAGGTTGTGTGCTGTGAGGTATTCCATGTTAAAAGTTGTTGTAGATTTTCTGGTTGTTTGCTTTCGTTGGTTTTGGTGGATGGGAGGGGAAAATGAGAACTCATTGCATCAGAGAGTGACTGTGACATTTCGCTGATCTCCTTGCACCTGGTCTCAACTGCCCCCAGAATCAACCGCAAATCGGCCAGAATGGACATGCAACCCTCAGTTATCACCTGTGTTTTTGTTTGCACACAGAACCAGTCACAACTATGGAACAGAGAGGTGGGGAAAAGAAAAAGGAGTGAAGTTGACCTTGGGAACTGACAACATCTCTGTGCTGACTTTCGAAATGGCCTCCACTTCTTTTTCGGAAATGTCATTCAGCTCCTTGGTGAGTCCTTTTTTTTTTTTTTTTTTGTTCCAGCCAGCCAGGTCCCCACTCCAATGACCTTCGAAAAACAGAACA